>VURO01038430.1:0-10440 GCA_015108175.1 Pelvicachromis taeniatus
TCTCAGAGGAACCCTATGACAGCAGTGTGGTTGGTTGGTTATGCGTACAACACCCCCCCCCCCCCCCCCCCCAAAAAAAGAAGATAAAAAAAAAAAAAAAAAAAAAAAAAAAAAAAAAAAAAAAAGAGGATTAAAAAAAAAAAAAAAAAAAAAAAAAAAAAAAAAAAAAAAAAGGGCCACATCCTGGCATAATGCCATGGAGGTTCACTACAGAGAGCTCCAATCCTGCTACACTGCGTAATAAAACTCCAGCATCTCGTCACTGTGCCAGAGCAAAACAATTATTTGATTACTGTTAAACAGCATGTCCTTTTAGTTTTTGGCCACAGAAAAGTTGGCAAAGCCATTTGGGAGCTGTATCTTTAATCTCCCTTAAATCAAAAGAGGTTTTAAAATGTTAACCAACACAGTAAATACCCATGAACCATAGAATATGGACAGAAACCCCAGGAATCTTGGAAGCTTTTAAGAATGAAGCTCTGAACAAGGGGTACAATACAAAATTAAGTAAGCGCGTACAACGGAAAAGCCAGCAGCTTTCCCCAACCAACAACTGCAAAGCAATACATGGCCATCTTCTTTAACCCTAGACCTCTGAGGTCAGGGATTTTCACCCACACAATTACAGTCATATGATTATCATGAAGGTCACTTAGTGGTCATTTCCAAGGGCATTCATATGGTCAGGTTTAGAGTCAGTTGGCCATTTTCATTTCCATGTTAATGTGAAGTATGTTTTACTGAGTAAAATATATTACTGACTTTAGTGATGGTGTTACAAAACTGCACGCAGGCGTTCTTGGAGGTATAAAAACTACACTAAGAACCAATGACGTTGTCCGGGAGGGTCATGGTGCTCCAAGATGTCCCAACTGGTTTTGCTTTTAAAAAGAATTTGTAGATAAAGTTCTGAAGCCTGTGGACCACATTAGGTGAATGTGTGTGTGTGGGTTATTGATGGACATGGACACCTGTGCTTCTGGCTCAGGTTCAGAGTGCAGCTGCTCCCTTACTTGAGAGGGCAGCAGTTAAAGTTGCTGTGCTCAGACCTTCGGTTGGTGGGGGGCAGACAGAAACCCTACACCCACCTCGTTCACTTTGCCGCAGTTTGTCAATACAGTTAAGGACCGTAGAAAACACGTTCTTGTTCATGAAACGCACTCCTCCATTCCTCACAACAGCCGGGTGCTGCACAAAGATGGCCACAGGACGTGGCCAGCTCTTATCGCATACGTTTATTTGCGCTCTTTGTGTTACACGTGATTTTGTGCAAATGTGATGGGAGCTCACGTCATGCCAGTGACACGATGTTTCTGCAGCTTCAAGTATTCGCCAACCGCGAGGCTAGCCGAAGAGTTTGTAGCCAGTTTCAAGGCTTTTTGGCAGAGCAGCAAAACTGTTTTGGAATGCTATTGAATTTCAAAGCATTCGCCAGCCTCTCAAAAATGCAGCTTTTTGAATTCAACTTTGAAGTTCTTTCCTTGGGTAACCTCACAGGTGATCCAGGGCCTCCCGCACTTACTCTCAGCCTTTTTTTCCCTTTTTTCTTTTGGTTAAACTAATAATGCCCTCAAGTTTATCTGTAACTTCTGATATACTGACTGTGTAACTCTGCACCAGCTCACTTTTATTCTTTCCAGGGCTATTTGGGGGCCATGAGACAGTCTGTCCTTACATCACTAACTCAAACACACACACAGAGCACAGCTGATGCAAAGCCATAAATATCACTCTGAGAAATGGAAAACCAAACCTGCAAGTATGTGGTCGCCCCCCCCGAACCCTGCCCCCACCCAACATGACTGCAACTGAACACTAGTACCAACTCACCTTAAAAACACTGCATCATAAGACATTTATTTATCCAACTAGAAGAAATGCCCCCTGCAGCCGATGTATCAGCAAGCCCTGAATTATTAAATCACCCCTCTAACAAGGCCTCTCTTCCCGGAGTTTGTGCGAGAGTGAGAAAGAAAGGGGAGTGTTAAAGAAGACACGAGTGATAAAGCAACAGATGGCCTACTAGTCAGACTGAGACACAGAAACCGGAATATAAGAGACGATGACTCATCCAGCTGTGGTGGTAGATGGGTGTTGGTGGTGGAGAGACCGTCACAAATCTCTCTACGTGCTTATTGACATGACATCATTAGTAATTTCCTCTGAACATCTGATTTCAGTGGTATGGCATGTGTTTGTCAAAAGAAACCAGATGGTGCTCAGAAGCCTCAGTTATGCTATCATAATGTTTCTGGAATCACGCTGGCACGAGATCTGGGTCAGATATATGGACAAACTGCTCAGAAGAATTGTGGGGCTGCACCAGAGCGCGTTGCACTCAACATGAAAAGTGACAAAACCGCATTACGACAACATCTTGCTTCCTATATTTCGCGCCTTTCCTGTTGAAACAGGATACTGGCGTCAATATGTGGAGCGAGATACAAGTTTAATCAAGAAGACGGCCTACTTCAAGGTCATCGCAATCTTAAATTCAAAAAGCAAACTAAATTTTGCACATTACTACCATGGTCAAAGAATTACATTATGCTAGCAAGTGAGGTTTGGTATTTTCCATCATAGACAAGCGCTTCCTTAAATACCAATATCCTCTGCAGCTTTAGGGGAATGCTAAGAGAACTTTAGTACATCTGAGAAAATAATTCTGATGCTGTAACAGGGAGATACTACATATTTATACTGGAAATTCTCCATTACAATCTAGACCTGTAGAGTATTAAAAACATGAACACACTACAAGGCAGGAAGGATGTAATAAAAGGAACCATCAAACAGCCTTATGGAAAATTCACCCCTCAGTCTTTCTAGAGTTTGACTCATACTTGGGAGTAAAAGTGAGGGTCTCTGAGCTTTGCTGCTTCAGCTGTCTCTTTCAAGTCCTTTAACTTTATGTATATGAAATAAGAAATAGCTGTCCCTTTAAAACCCACTTAAATTCAAGTAACACTCAGTTCTGCACCAAAAAAAGAAACCAAAGCCAAGCACCATTCAGATCCTAGTTGTTGAGAGGGCAAAGTCTACTGGGCATGGCTGCAACTAGCATCATCTTGTCAGTTTTTATGGCTTATAATGACACGCTCTATAGATAATTCTTCAGCGGTATGGTGAAGGGTCACGCGGACTAATGATTTTACTAGCTAGAAACGTTTAAGCATCTATTACCATGAGGAAGAAAATTAGAACAGCTAGAAGAACATCAGCTGTGTCCCAAGAGCTGAACATTGATTGAGCCAAAAGAAAAAGCCCTGCACATATTTCCTTCAAGATTAAATCAATGAGTACCCATTAATCCAAGGTGAAAAAGTTATTCTTCCTTTTCCCTTCACTGTGACTTAAAAGTAATGGCCATCAATCCTCTGATCTCACTGGGAAAGTATCCCTCTAAGACCGGAGGAGTCCATCACATGAATGAGAAAAGTGAGTGTGCAAGACATATTAGACACAGAAAGGAGACAACAGGATTGTCTGTTGGCAGCAACAGGGTGGATATGAGAAAAATCCCTGGAATGCTGAGAAAGCATAACCTTCCCCGCCTGCAGACAGAGGAAGGAAACGACCACATTTGTCTAGCATGGAAACCAATAAACCGGCTCACCAAACACGGGGAGGTAGCAAGTCACAGAGCTGCAACTTTACAAATCGATAATTGAAATATCCATGTGCAGTACAACAAACAATATCACCATCTACCACAGCACGATCAAGCTCAAACGACCTAAATAACCATCAGCTTCAACAAATCCTCTCACAAACAATGGCAACTGTCATCCCGTGTTTACCAAAAAAAACCACACTCAGACACATCGATCCTTCGGGAGTTGCAATCTCATCACCTCAGAGACTATAAGAGCCTCTTGTTCTGTCATTCTACACACTCTTCATTTTGTAATCACTTAACCGTCCGTCTGGGTTCACATACTCATCAGCTACGAGCCGGTAAGCACAGACCACCCACCATATCCATCTAATGCGAACCCAGTAAGTGTAGGTCTGAGTTCTCTTCCTGTTACTAAGGGATACTGTAGATCATTGGGGTTTACAGCCCCTTGTTGGGCTGTTTTCAACCTCTGCGACTGTGGGACTCTCGGTCCCTACTTTTATGACAATCACGATGAGGGCAAACAGTTCCCGAGAGGTAAAAAGAAAAAAAGAGAGAGAAAACCTGTCACATCTTTATAACTTGTGAACCCCGAGGCCCAGTGCTGGAGCAAACAGAAATATTGGCCACTGACCAGTCGTTACAGCTCCAAGCTTAGAGATACTAAGGGTTTTTTGTTCCTCGGCTAGGAGCGATTAGCTTAGACCAACCTGAGGGAAGGATATTGCTGTACTATAAATCATAAACTATAAAATATCACAAGCTTTTGCAGCAGGGAAAATCACCAGCGTGTGATATGTACCTGGAATGCAGACAAACTGGGCTCTTGCGCCACTTCAGTAATCAGTCAACACATTTAGATGAGAACTCGTTTGATAGCCGACTAGATCTACTGACTCACACATTGATATTCACCCTGCAGTACACCCCGTCTGCCTGGACTGAAATTTCTCCAAGTTAACAGCTATGTCTCAGTTTGTTTGTGGCCGTTCGTCAAAAGAGGTTTCTACATCTGTTCGGTCTTTTATGGGTACAAGTAAAATGCTTCTTGCCATAAATCCAAGGGGAACATTGTGTTTCTGACTGCGAAGCCTGGCAGTAAGTAGAGCAAACACAAGACAAGTACTGACAGGGCTGGCGATAAAGGCTGCCCTCGCCACAGGATTACATGAGCTCTACACGCACCTCAGTGCGATGCTACTCACAATACCCTGCAGTTCATGGGAACGTGCATTTGTCTGTTTAAAGCATGCAATCGTTTTTTTGCATCTACAAAGACAAAGAAATGAAAGCTCAATTCAATAATTACACCAGGGTCCAAACGTATTAACTTCTAATTATCTCTGAAATAATAAACTGCAAATATTGAACATAACTGCAGAATTAATAACTGTTAAGTCAGACTGACACTTACAGATTTCCCAGTTTATTTGGATGGCAGTGCAATAATGCAATAAAACCAGCGAGCACATAATAGAAAACTAGATCTGCGTGCGCAATAGCTGGCAGCACAGTTGGAATGATTTTATGCGTGTGCAATGTGCAAGCATGTGTGTGCGTCGCTGCAAGTGCGAGTCTGTATGTTTGTCAGGCAAAGCAGCTCTGCACTTATATGGGCTGGAAAGCGGTCGCCGCTCTCGTCAATAGCAACAGAAGTTTATAAAAGAGTATCTGAAAATTCGTCCAGCGAAGGAGGAGGAGAGCGAACACGCAGAGTACAAAGCACACAGCAGGAGTGTCATGCAAAGAAACTGCATGTTAGAACAGATCGGGAAGGGTTACAAAAATGAGCCATAAAAACATTTGAATAGTATGGAAATGCTTCTGTAGACAAAACCCTTTACTAGCTTACTATGCGTGCCTATAAAAATTTTTAAAAAGTGATGTGACATATGCATATGCTGAGGCAGGGTACACCCTGATGACTGAGGTGGCCAAGCTGGTACTTAAAACCAACAGACTCTTGTTAACAGGCCGAGGCTTTCGTAGAAGCTTAGAGGAAATCTCCGAGGAGAGTGCAAACACCTCGACTGCTGCTATGCACAGATGCAGAAAAGTACAAAAGCTGATTCCATGAGCACTTTCTTACCCTTGACACGGTGAGAGGCATGCTGAAGTCCTTGCCACCCTGCAGCCTGAAGCCCCAAGGCGGCGGGCCGCTGAGGGTTACAGAGTACATATTCATAGCCTTGAGGAAGAGAAAAAAAGAGAAAGAAAACATCTTAATTAGCCTGAAAGCCTGGAAAAGGTTCTCAAGGTCCTGTATTATTTTGCTTTATCTGAAACAGTCTATCTGCTGGCTGTCAGCACCTCCCTCCCCCCAAGAGCACACACACACTTCATACAGCAAATGGCACTCAGGTTGTATTCTTTTACAGATAAGCAGATAATGTCACGTCTTAGGGACAAAATTGCGTCCCTAAGACAGAAAAATGGCACGTGCCATTTTTACACATAACACACATAAATAGATGTGGCTGGTAATCTAAAGCTAATCTCGGGGCTGAAGTTAGAGTTTAATTCATTTCCAATGTGCAGCTTTTAGAAGATCTACTCCACAACAACATGAGTAAGAACTCCTCCTTCGGGGGGGATAATGAGCCACTTGCTGTATTCAGCCAGGTAACAGGTATCGTGGCTTCACCGCAACTAATTACTGCCATTCTGTGGCAAGGCACTAAATAAGTAGGTAATTTTAAGAACCAAAGGGCAACATGAGATGCAGGTCTCTGTTAGTGGCTCACATCAAGTTAGGGTTTGACCACTGACCTCTGCTACTCTAGCCCTTACTCCTCCTCCTCCTCCTCTTCCGCAAACCTACCTGGTGTCACAGGTCTCCGTGACACACAGCTATGCCACCTACCTTGTCCTCAAAGGTCGGCTGGTAGCCCAAACCTGGGAGAAAGCTAAAGAGTCAGTAAGCTGGAGCAAGCAGATTCTCTCTCTGTTGGCAAACCCTACCCCCTCGATCCTGACTGTGACACAGGCAAGCCTTAGCCTCTGCTCACTCCTCAGAGGCTATATAAGGAATGTAAAACTACACCAAACTATTTCAGCCCAACACCCACATGAGTCACAGGGAGAGAAGGAGGAGGAGGGGGGGGGGCAGATGAGGATGGAGAGAGGTAACGTCAACTACCGATGGATTCTGGCAAGGGCCAGGAGTTTTTTTTTTCTTCCTCCTCTAAGTTCATTGCACTTGGGAAACGGCAGACAGCCACAAATGAAGCAAAGCACACAGACCTCTACATTCTTTCTGGAGGGCATGAAACATAGTACAAGCAACACACACACACACACAAAAAACCCTCAGCAATTATACTTTAACATCAAGCTCTTAAAGCAACAGAGCAGCTTACACACACTGTAAAGACTGGTGGGACAGTGGTGTGTTCACAGATAACAAAAATCTAGCTGATCTATCCTTTAATCCAGCCTAGCACCCCAAATAATCCCACTAAGAAAACCTGCAAATCTGCTCAAATTGATGGATCCAAAAGAAAAAAACGACTTCCATTTGCATTCATTTACTGTCAATGCACCCTCTAGATCTGTACAAACCTGACTCTTTATTGGCAAAGCTTAAATTAGTTTTTCTCAGAGCCAGGGAAATGAATTATGATACAGGGGCGCATAAGGCGACACACAGTAAGACCTGCAGCAGGAGCGGCAGGTAATGGAGGCTAGATTTCACTGGTGATAAACACCACACTGAAAGCTGATTATTCAGACTGTATTAAAGCAGAGGAAGTAACAGCATTAATGCGAATGCACTCCAGTTAATTAAACGCCACCCTGTATGATAAGCAAGAGAATAAAAGCATCAGTTTTAAGCCAATATATGTGTGGCATTCACCCCCATGCTTATGGTGTTACTATTTATAATCTTCTGTATTATCGCTGCTGCTGCATTAGTTCTATAGGAGCTCTTGTTGCTTTTAATGGGAGCTCAAATACACGGAATTACACGCTTATTTCTTTCTTCTTTTTCTTCTTCTTTTATTAACACGCTACGCAATTACGAGTTTACACGGCTTTCTTTTAAATAACTCCAATGTGTCCAGCACACTAATTTCCCAGCGGTAATTAAAGGCCACGCTGTGAACGCTGTACCCCGGTTAACACCGCCGCAAACAGCCAGGTTTCCACTCGCGACAACACGGGACACGAAAACCGGACAAAACTCTCGGCTCTGTCAAAGTAGTTAGCAAAGCTACAGAGCAGCAGGGGCTCGGGGAAGATGGCCAGAAGCATGAGCCTGCACAGTTTGGAGCACCAGCTTAATCCACACAAACCTCCTCTGTGGGGGGAAATAAGTTGATTTGAAGAAGTTACACCACACAAAGATGCATTAGCTTACCTCTTGTGCCTCTCTGTTTTCGCCGGACATCACGAGTTAGTGACAGTGAACCGGATTAAAAATAATTAAAATGTATGATAATAAGTCAGTCGGCAAGCAGGCAACTTTTCAGACTTCCTTGAGGCAAACGTCAGGAAGCCGCCGTGGATCCCCCTGGTGAGCAGCAAACTCAATCCCTCAAATTCTTTTTAGCAGGACTCTGCTGAGACGTCAGAAGTCACATGGGCGGAGGCTTCGTTTCACTCCGAGGCCGAGCTGCACTATCAGCTGCTACTACCAAAGCCATTCATCACAGCCGCCCTTAAACCGCTTTTCTCAGTCACTCCGTCGGTTTAAACTACATAAAAATAAATAAATAAGACTAGGCCTCAGGGATAAACATGAACTAATCCAGGACACCACCTCTGAAGAACAACTTTTTACGCATGCTGTTTACACTTTGCGTTCTGCCCTTTTAATGGACTTACGGGCTAAGCCATTATTATTTAATAGTAATAGGTAATTAGGTAGGTAATAGGTCATTTAAATTGACATGACTTATCCTAGGTAGAGAGAGAAACAGATATATACTTTACCAGCTAATAAAACTAGTATCATCTACAATAAACAACACAGTTAAAATGAAAGTGTCACAGGTGCCTGCTTGGTAAGACAGCCATGGTAAGAGCATTATACTATGAGACAGTGCAAGAATCTAAAACAATAAAGAAAAGTAAATGTGAAGTTAGTTAAAAACAGTAAAAGTAAGACTGACATTGTGTGTTGTCATGGAAATGTAATTAGTAGTCTCTGAAACAGAAGTGGAGCTCTCGCTCCTTTGTACAATCCAAAGAAAGAGGAGGAAGTCACAAACTGATCATACCACACATCACACTCGCTGTGAGACCTAACGGAACTTCCACTACAATGGGTATGCTTTTTCGTGGCCTTGGCGTTATCAACGCCAGTGTCGGCAAAGGGAGTTGTTTTCTTCAACTACTGAGGCTGAAATAAGTTCATCTGGTTTTAGACTGTTCAGTGGAAGTTTTCCCTTACGGTGTCACAACTAAGCATATGCATAAGTGCCTATACACCTTAAATGAGAATAATTGCAGTGTGATTGCATGAATACATAATACGTGCACTATAAATCTAAGAAAAACAGCTGCATGAAGCTATAATACAAAAATATGGCTGGGCTCTTAGGTGTGACAGGTGTGTTTACCTGTGTGTTCACCTGTCACAGAATGAGTCGGAGACGTTGTGAGCACCGAGACCTGAGTACTTCATTTCGTTCTGTCACGTCTCTTTATGATGAGTGACAATAAAGAACCTTGGACCTGTTTTAAGTGGGCTTTCTAACACGAGTGCATCACATTAGTCATTCACAGGTTTTACGTTAGGCAAAAAACCCAAAATGCTATTCTTTCTGTTCCCAAACAAAAACAGGTGTTTCTTAAAAAGAAAAAAGGATTCTGTTGAACATTTGAGTAAGATAATATTATTACAAATCATGTTATAGAGACTATATCCTGCTATATCAGTTCTAGTCTGATTTATGCAATAAATAATGTGTATCATCTTCTTTCAGCTGCTTCCTCTAGGGGTCGCTACAGCTTCCATCTCACCCCCAGCATCCTCCTGTGCCACACCAATCCTCTATGTCCTCCTTCACTACTTCCATGAATCTTTTCTGATCTTTTCCTCCTGCCTGGTAGCACCATCTTCAACATCCACTATATCCACTATCACTCTTCTGCATGTATCCAAACCATCTTAGCCTCATCTCTTTAACTTTGTCCCCAAACTGTTCATCCTGAGCTGTTTCTTCCAATTATGGATTTTTTAATGGTACAAAGCAACTCAATTAACCACTTCAACCATTACTGAAAGGTCATATGGGGTCATTCGGGGCCTATTAGTAATGGTCATAGATGCAAACAAATAGTTTTATTAATCTCTAATAACCCTGTGAGGTCATAGGACATTAACAAGTTGTCAGAGGACAGTAGTCAGAGGTGGCAGAGGACAGCCAATGATTTTTTTGGCGGTGTTAATTGCCCTCTGCGCATCCTCCCTGCTCTCCGTAGTGGCCCCTGCGTACCAAACACCCAGGCAGTAGGAGAGCAGGCCAGCAGCAGATTCTGGTCCAGGTTATTCTTCCTCAGGACACTGATTAGCTGCTGCTGGGCCACCCTGAAGGTGGAGACAGGTTCACCTGTTCTCCATTTATGATGAGATGGGTGTGGACCTATCTGTGTCTCCTGAAGTCCATGATGTGCTCTTTTGTTTTAAGGACCTTCAGCTTCAGGTTATTTTCTGAGTACCAGTGGAACAAGTTCTCTACCTCCACCCTGTACGCATCCATCAGAGATGAGCCCAACCATGGTGGTGTCATCGGCATACTTGACGATGGCGTTTGTTTGGTGGGTTGATGTACAGTCATAGGTGTAGAGGGCATACAGCAGGGGAGATCTGGTGC
>VURO01038430.1:10561-20663 GCA_015108175.1 Pelvicachromis taeniatus
GGGGGCCAAGTTGGACTGATTGAGGGCGGTTAGTGGGGAAATCTTTGATCCAGGAGCAGGTGACAGGGAGGATCTGAAGGTGGTCCAGTATAGTGGTGAGGATGTCTGGTGTGTCTCCCCTTTAATGACCGGCTCATGTAGATTTTGCTGAGGATATTAATTTTCCTGCAGGGGGGAAAATTGAATTCATAACCTTTATGCTTTTAAGAGCCATTTTCAATTTCTATCGATAAATTGTGTTATATAAGGTTTGTCGATATTTTTTTATTACTGTTACTGGATTATTACTGACAGTGACAGTGCTGTGCTGCAGATGGCCAGCAGGTGGAGGCAAACTCCAACAAAATGTAAAGGTCCCCTCGGGGTGCTGCCCCTGCTCCATCATCATACACATACTGGTTGAACAAGTGAAAAAAATAATGAATCATCAGTTACGGCCTTTAATCGACGCGTAGATTATTTATTTCGTATGCTTTACTGGCTGACTATTTTTTCCAAGCGATATTTAGATTAGATAACACTCAAGTCAAATTTTTTAAGTTGTTAATATTAACATTGCAGAGCGCGGTGGCCTGATTTTTGTGGCTTTAAGGTTTAGCTAGCTAAGCAAGCTCAGTCAAACTTGTACACTTTTTGTGAAAGATGGCTGACAACGGAGCGCACCCTACTGAAGAGGACCCGGCCGCTGCTTTCCTGGCTCAACAGGAGAATGAGATAGCGGGGATCGAAAACGACGGCGACGCGTTTGGGACCCTAGAAGGAGCCGGTGTTCAGCAGCCGCAGATGGACAACTATGGTAAGTTTGTCCCTTAGCTAACGTCAGCTAATGTTTAGCTAACAACCAAACAAAGCTAACTAGAGCTAGCTAATATTAATACCGGGGCTTGCATCGGTAACTTGCTTAGTAGTTAGCCAACAAAGGCCCCACCGCCATATATGAACAACACCGCTGTCTGATATAAGCAGTTAACACTCTCACTGCTTCTTAGCTTCATTTAAACTAACAGTACGCTAGCCTTGTAGCTTAGCTAGCTGCGAGCAACGACAACGTAGGTTTTGTTAATTGAATGCTATCCCACATAACATTAGCTATGTGACACTAGCACCTTAAAACTAAGCTAAAAAAAAAGATTGCTCCTGGCCTTTTAACCGACAAAGCAGCTCAGACAATATCAAGCAGGTGACCAAACAGGTGTTGCTGCATTTCTGAAGTCTTATCCGTTTCGAGACGAAAAGTGACACAACCGTAGTAGTAGCATTGAGTATAAGTCACTCCAGATAGCAAGGACGTGTTAGCGGATAAACTCCCAAGAAGTTCATCTTAACTTATATCTGTGTGTTTTTTGTTTAAAAAAAAAAAAAAAATGCTAGACGGCTTTGAAGAGCCTGCCACGGTGAACGGAGACCTGTTTCAGGTGAGCTTCAGTCTTGTCTGTAATGCTATATGATGTCTGTCTCTTTACATAACCTGTGTGTGGTTGAGTTTTATTCTGAACTCCGTAATCATGTAATGAAGGACTGAGTTTACTGTGGCGTTCACGCATGAATGAAGCGAATAGCTGTTTATAATGGTGTAAATGTTTTACGTACTCCAACAGGAGTCCAATGGCCCAACAGACAGCTACGCAGCCATTGCCCAGGTGGATATTCAGAGGCAAGAACCTGAAAGTTTACGCAAATGGAGGGAGGAGCAGAAGGCACGCCTTGAAGCATTAGGTTGGTAACAATGTTTCCCTGACGCTGTCACTAATAATGTGTAATGCACTTAGTGCTGTGTAGCTCTTATGATTCTTTTTATTTTCCTTACAAGGTCCCAGGTTCAGCCTGATTCGCTAACACTTCACTGTACTGCTTTTTTCCCTTCGGTTAGATGCTAAACTGCCTTTCAACACACTGGCGATAAAGTTTAAACTAATCAGAAAAGATCTCTGTCTCACATAGTTGTAATGCACTTAATTTCTTCTATGTTTCTGTGTGACATTTCTGCTCTCTTGCGTTCTAATAAGACTCGGCATCCAAGACAGCAGAGGAAGAATGGAGAGTGAAAGCCAAGAAGGAGCTTGAGGACTGGCACGTACACCAAACTGAGCAGATGGAGAAGAACAAGACCAACAACAGGTTAGGGTCTGACCTCCCCACCCCACTGCTAATGTGCACAGAAGTAGTACATGATGGTGATGCTGTAATCCCTCTACTACATTATTTTGAATTTTGTATTGGTAGTTGGAGATAGTTGTTCTTAAAACAAACATTGTGGTTCAGTTTGCAAATATGCCTCGCTCTAAACTATAAACTTTCAGTGGGGGTTCTTATAGATTCTTCCAAGGTATGGGCAACTGAGCCTTTCTTTACAAGATTACATCCTAGACCAGTGTATGTTTTACAGCTGACTGATAAATTGACAGTTGGGGGGTGTATGTGTTGAATTTACTGCACCAAGGTGATCACAACAGATTAAAACAGTATAATATTTACAAGGTTGATCATTTAGCCTGGTTCCCCTCAGTGTCATAAACTCTGTGCAGTCTCTCTTTTTTTGACCAAGCTAACTACTTATTCTCTCACACTTCCCAACAGACTCTGTCCAAATCTGGCACGGTATCGCTCTGCATCTGCATCTGTAGCTCTAGCGCTTTTTTTTTTTTTCTAAAGCTCTAGCGCTTTTTCTTTTTTTTTTCTAAAGCACTGAGAGACAATACTCTGATGAGATATTAGTCTACAGCTGTGTGTCCAGTTCAAGTATCCGGAAAGCAAAACAGGAAACTAGCTAGCTGGAAAGAATGCTGACAGCAGAAAGAAAATGCTACAGTCACCCCCTCCCCATGCTACAGCAAAGACTATCTTGGATTGTTTATGACAGTAGTGCATGATATTTAGTCACTGTTTCCACCTCATTAGAAATGTTTCTCAGTTGCTTACAATAACCCAGACTAACACTTTTCTGCTTGTTGACTGACACTGAAACTGTTCTCCTCTCCTTCTTTTTTCCCTGCTTTCTTGGCCTTGACCTGCACGCTAGGATTGCTGACAAGGCTTTCTACAAACAGCCCAACTCTGATGTTATAGGCTTTGTGTACGTTTAGAAGTCTTCTGCTTTCTAATATTGTATGATCTGCCCACTGAGTTACCTCTTTTGCCCCCGATGCATGACCCAACACTGAAATTCTGTTGTTTTCTTTTTTGACATAGGCCTCATTTGACATTATTTGTGTTCTTTTTGACTGATGTGTGCCATTGGCCTGGAATGTTTTTATATACAAAACTAAATATTAAATATGTCAACAATGAAGTGTATGTTGGGTATAAAGTATGGACTGTATGAAAGATGGATGTAGATGCCGTGAAGTCCAGTTAGGAAGCTTTACCATGATTTGATATTGACAAGTTGTTAGCCAATGATCGTATCCTGCTTTAATCTGACTCTTAGAATAACCATGGTTTTGTTTTTTTAAATGGACCAAAAGCCTGTAAAGTTATCACAAAAAGCTCTACTGATGTCAAACAGTGAGGCAGCTGAGGATCTCTTTCCTCCACAAACGTCTATTCACTTTGAAGTCCTCTTGTAGTCTGACAAGTTGCCCCCTACTGGCCATTAACACAAAAGCAGGATTCGGGTTTTAGATCTGGAAGCTGCGTCCATCTTCTACACACTACCTGCGGTATAAAGACATGCATGAAGTTTTTTGCTTTTACTATGTCGTGAACACGTGCTCCTGGTGTAATTGAACTTTGTGGTTGAAAACCGTGTTTAGCTCAGGCTGCATTTGCTTTTGTGAAATCCGTCTGATAACCTCCAGCTCACTGACACCTTTCTGTGCTTCCCTTCACACCCACAGAGCATCTGAGGAGGCTTTCCTGGCAGAGACGGACAGCAACAGCCCCGGGTCTGAATGGGAGAGAGTGGCTCGCCTCTGTGACTTCAATCCAAAAACCAACAAGCAGGCGAAGGATGTTTCCCGAATGCGCTCTGTGCTGATCTCTCTCAAACAGACACCTCTAGTTCGCTAGAGAATGTCGCTGGGGGGAGCTAGAAACATTGCCTTTTAATCTCACATTGCATCAGAAGGATTTGTATGCCCTTTTGTGTACAAAAAACAAAAAAACACCCTGATATGTTTATAACCTTTAAACACTTCCTGCCTTTAACGATGCCTATTAGAGTCAAATATTATAATTAAACCTGACGCTCGTGTGAGATGAGGGACTATTGTTACAACATCCTTTAGTTGGTCAGCTTCATCACTGCTATATTAAGAAAATATTGTTACTGTAAGTTCAGTAATTTCCCTTTCTCCTTTAACTTATAAATTGTTACTAGGTCAACTTTTTTGCATGCCTTCCTGATATTTTGGATGCACATTTTTAGTTGATTTTATAAATTAGCATTACAGTCAAACACTCAGCGATTACGCACTGTTACAGATTAGATTGTAACCAATTTTGCCTCTCATCAACTAATAAACCATTAACATTCAGTTTATTATATTATATCCCTAATTACTGTATTTAATTTAGCATATTTTTCACTATGACATAACCAAGCTCGTGGCCTTTTTTTGATCTAACTCTTTCTACAATTTGAGCATTTAGCCGGATGAATTTCACTTCAATTTGGCAAGATTTCAGCTAAATTAAGAAATATCAAATTACAACCAAAGATTTCGTCGAAATTTTCAGAGTTCACACGATTGACGGCTTGTTTCTCATTTCACTATATTATACCATTTTCTGTTACACCAACAAATTTTAAATGTTTTTTAAGAAATGCAGCACGGGGTCATTTTCAACAGTGATGTCTTCACATTGTTTCACATGTTGCCTATTTGGATTTAAGGAATAGGGAAAAAGTGAATGTTACAAGGGAACTGGAAAATAAAAACAGTGGAGTATGATCACCTCAGCCGATTTGTCTACAATTCTTTGTTGTGACTGTTGACACCTTAATGCTCGGGACATAATTACTTTCTTATCCTCTAAAATTTACAAATGCTCACAAGACACTTTGTTGGGTGGTTCAAACAGAGGATCAGAATGTGGAAGAAAGGTTATTTAAGTGACTTTGAACGTGGAATGGTTGTTAGTGGTGGAGTGGCTGCTCTGAGTATTTCAGAAACTGCTGATCTACTGGGATTTTCCCACACAGCCAACTCTGGGGTTTACAGAGAATGACCGGGCTAGTTCAAGCTGATTGAAAGGCAACAGTAACCTGAATAATGGTTTGGTACAACCAAGGGATGCAGAAGAGCATCTCTGAATGCAGATCAGAAGCAGAGGACCACACCTCGTCCACTCTGAGCAATGTTTCCAGCACCTTTCTTCGATATGTGCTACGAATAATTAAGGTAGCTGTAAATACTAAAGGGCTTCCAACCCAGTGCTAATAATATGACCACTGAGTGCACGTGAAATGGGCATGCTTTGTTTTTACACGTTTTAAAGCGCTTAAGCTCTTCATAAATTTTGGTTTTGATACACATCACACTTAACCTGGCTAGCACAATTCTCTTCAGAGGTGACTTTATAAAGTGTATAATTTACAGTCTCGCTATAACACCTGAAGGTCTCCTTGTGGAGGATTTTATTCTGTTGAGTATTTTAAGGTGGACCTGGGCCTAACAACTGATTTTTTTAAAAATATAACCTAAAGGAAATTCAAACACAGCATGCAGTGCTTTATCTTAAATATGACAAGGACACCAGGTTCAACTGTGACTTTATATTAGAATACAATAATGGAAGTCGAGCTCAGCAAGTGAGCATGAAGCAAGAAAACAATTTACATTTATCAGCATTTTGCTTCAACACCATTTTGGTAGAGTTAAAGTGCAGCCTGCTTACTGATAACAAGCCAATTCATCTTTGCTGTTCCACTCTGAGCATGAAGCAACAATATTCATTTTCTGTGATCAATTTGCAGTTTTTAAACAGCAATAAATAATGCTGACATTAACATGTGTGTCTGAACAATGTTAAAGACCCAATACATTATTCAGTTCATTCAAAAAAGTCTGGAGTCTCCACACACTGAACGGACAACGGCAGAGATGTGGGATCGATCCTTTTCACTTGGATTGCTTGGATTTCAGAGCAGTGGCAAAAACACCAACAATAATGGCGACTACAGTGAAGCCTTGAGCAAAGATGCGTCCCCTCATGAATAACTGTGACTGCCGGGTTTTTCCTTGATGGAAAGCACGGAGACCATAAATCAGTGCTCCCACTGTTCCTAAACAACCTGGAAAATAAAGAAATTATAGCTTAGAAACCAGATTTATTAGGACACTTAACTGGGTCAACAGATAAGGCAAAACTCATAGCTCAATATTGTAACTAATAACAAGTAGAATGGAGATGGAGATATAAAAACTGACATTTGTTATCAGTGTAAACAGCTTCTAAATTTGAATCTTAAATGCTTCAGGGAACACTCCCTGAAGATTAGCTTTGTAGAATATTTAGAAATTGGGAGTGTGAAAATAATCCAAAGCCTCTGCTTACTTTATACCTCAGGAATATAGGAAAATAAAACAAATGAAAACAATAATCAATGCTAATATCATAGGCAACAATACTATATGTATGACAGAGTGACGATGAAAGAAAACAGCAGAGGTTATTTTAATAAAGCACTCGTGAAATAACAGTAAGTAGCATATCAGATACAGAATTACGTAACTGTGAGATACAGTCCAATAATATCCCAAACATGTTTGTCCTACATTACATTATTCACTTAAACCAGCTTTTAATACGCTTTACATGAGGTATTAAAGGTTTTAATGTGCAGACCACGTGAGTTACACAAAGATATGGAGAATGACCACAATGACCTCCGTGGGTTGAGAGGACGCTGCCGCACAGCTGGAGGAGGAGCTCCGGGAATATTTCCGGAACCAAAAGCAGTTCGTTGGGAAATATGTCACAAGTTACGTTTATCTAGCCACACCTCTGCTGTGTTATCAGCTGACGTCGTGCCCACCTCTCACCCAAGCCTTTAAGCATGTTTTATATTTAAGTGCTAACATAGTGGTGTGGCATGGAGGACGGCACTTGTGACTTCACTGTGCAGCCCTCGTCTCCGCTTGTGTAACTCACCTATCGGGACGAATGGGTTCTCCTTGGTTTTCCTCAAAAACTTTTCCTTGGCTGTCTCAGCTTTGGTTTTAGGCAAAGGGTTGAAGCCTTCGATGTTTGGAGGCTGGGATAAATCAAACGGCACAGCTCCCTGCGGAGGTGCTCCGGGTATTTGTTCTGCAACTCCTGGTGCCGCTGATGCCGCCATGCTTAACTTGGCAATGACAACCCGGAAATTCCCAGAATACTTCCGGTTAAACTTTTCCAAGGCTTCACAATAAAAGCCCAAATATTTTAAAAACTACCTTGGTTAGAGAGGAATGAGGAATGACAAATTCAGCAATCTTTCAATTCAAAAATATAAATTAGAAGCACCACTGACCACAGCCTCTTATTACAGTTATTCAAGTACTTTAGTATACAAGTATTTAAAAATCATACCCAGCTGCAGCAATACAGTGAATCAGAAATTATGATCCAATATGAGATTGAAGTAAAAAGAAAAACAATTCTTTGTGAGTCCACTTGATTGCATTTTCTCAATACACAGCTTTCAACTCAAAGCTAAACTCAGGTATTTTTCCTATCTGTGTGCAGATGTGTGTTGAGTGTGCACAGGTTTTTTAACTTGAATGAAAATTAAATACTCAGACACATTTCAGAATGACGTCCAGGGGCGGTTAAATTTTATTTAGATAATTTACTATTCAGCAAACTGGGGACACATGCGTAACAGTATACTTACCACAAACAATCCTCCTATGGAAAGAACTGAAGCTCCTTTATACTCCCAGTCAAGATTGAGATTCTGCATACAACTGGATGGTTCCATTTTAATAATAAAAATATCATGACTTGTGACTACTTGAAATTAAATCCCATATTAAAAAATAAAAATGTGGCCTAATAAATTTTTGTAGTAACTGCTGCATATTCTAAATATCCTGAATGTAAGGTTTCACTTTTCCAGTGGCACATCTCTTATGTGCTTTACGATGCATTGGCCTCAATGAAACAGCCACACATTAAATTTAGACAAATCTTCAAGTGCCACATTTTATTTTAAAATCACAAATAGTTTGCTATAGGGAGGAAAGTTACCCTGTATTTTGGGGGTTTAACATAGCTCTTAATTTTTCACAAAAAAACCTACTCTCACCACTGAGTGGCAGTATTGTATAACATTCACCAATTCTCAAACATAAAATAGCTTTTCCTCAGTAAAGCGCTGCCAATGAAATACTATAATACGTCTGCATAAGAAATCACTCAAAAAGCTTGAGCCCAAAAAGGAATGAAAAAAATTAGTGGATAAAAACAAAAAAGTGCAAAAAAGTGGGGGGAAAAAAAAAGAAAAAAAAAAAGTCAAATTCATCAACAAACAAAGAAGCTTCAGCAAATATTTTTCAATCTTTTTATTGAATATTAAGGTAAATATTTCACATTAATACAGGCTACATAAAGTAGAGCCACTATACGACATGAAATTTACTCTCATTTTAACCCTTTTTAGTATGTAAACAATTATACATGTATTTACCACTCTAAAAGGTCTGATTTCGCTCTTCAGGTAATCATCATCATCTAGTTCTGGGCCAAGTTTAAATAGCTACTTCATGTTGAGCCCCCCTGCAGCCCAAGAACGGTGTACGCGGGTTTAAAGTCAAAAATCGCTAAACTACGCAGAGAATGGATCCTGTTAAACAGGTGATCGCGCGCGTGTGTGTGTTTGCATCATTGGGACACTGATAACAGCTCTGGCCCAATTTCCTCTTTCCTCGTTAGAGATAGGCACATCAAAGAATGGCGTCAAAGAGAACTTCCAATTCTTCAACCTTTACTCTGCACTTTCAGGTCTCTAATAAAGTTTAAAAGTTTACGCGTTAATTTTTTCGTCGTCTTATTCGGTCAGTTGGTATTACATGTTTGCACTGTGGGTCATGCTGTGTGTGTTTGATTGCTGTAGGACGCCGTCTAATTGACATGGTTCAGGTGCACATTGCCCACATGAGGTGCCCAGGTACCGGTCCACACCTGAAGGAGAGAGGAGGTGGGTTATTAGTCAAATGTTGCTCCTTATAAAAAGGCATAAATATGCACAAGAGTCACAAGTCTGGTTTTAATAAAGGCCAATCTTACCTGCTGTTGTGGGTCAGAGTTATCTGCATTGTTTGGGACCACTTTAATGATGGGGCTCCATGCAGGGTCACCAGCGTGACCGGCGTGCAAACCATTGTACATCGGTCCCCCTGGGCCTTCTGCCATTGTAGGATGAGGGGGCAGCATGGTTCCTCCATACATGGACATTGGCATCCCCTTTAGAAGTGGGCAAAGATAGCTGGTAAAACACAAGTATGCAGAGAAATGGGCATTGAAAGCCTGACAGAGCTGTTATTCTGGGTTACCTTTGGGAAATCCATGTAACTGTTGGGCAAATGCTGCGGCTGGTGGTAGTTGTTAGCAGGGTTTGCGATGCCCGTGTCGTCCTGCTCCATGGGCTGGTGCTGAGAGAACGCCGACTGCTCCGCGTGCAGCTGTGGGTGCATCATGTGGCTGTTCATCAAGGGCTGGGACCAACCAGACATGGCCTCTGTACCAAAACAACACAAGGCGGTTTTAATCGCTGGACGCCAAAGTTACAGAAATGGTGTCGAAATTGGTTGAATTTGCTCTTACCTGAAGCACTGCCAACCCCAAATGACCAAATGCCTCCCTGTCCAACTGATGCTGTGTAGCTGGTTGTGAGCAGAGGTGGGTTTACAGACCCAGTCTGTCTGATTCTGGCCAACCGCTCTGTGCCGATGGGTGGGGGAACCTTCCGGTCCTGTTGCGAGGAACTACCTGGCTTAGGCTGAGGAGGAGAAGCAACCGCTGAGGTGGAAAGGGCAGAGGAGGACACCGTGGAAGGAGGTGGGACAGGAGATTCACCTGGTGGAAAAGACAGAGCCTAGGTTAAAGCACTTCCAAATAATTTTAGGGCACAAGCATGGAAAATGCTATTATAATAATTACTATTAATGAATGTAAA
>VURO01038430.1:20683-35642 GCA_015108175.1 Pelvicachromis taeniatus
TACTGGGCTAAAAAAAAAAAAAAGAATAAAGGGGGGGGGGGGGGGGGGGGGGGGGAAGGGGAGGAGAAGGGGGGGGGGGGGGGGGGGGGGGGGGGGGGGGGTATATTTAAGGCCTAAAACGTAAAAGAACTAAAAAGAAGCAGTGTGTGAGTGTGGTTACCTGATGTGGATGCACTCCATGGGTGAGGTGAAAAGTGCTGTCTGCTGAATGAGGGTGTGCCAGCTGTATGACCAGGTAGAAACACAGGACTGCCAGAGATACCGGTGGCATAGTTGGGCAACGCTAAGGACACAGACAATAGAAGGAGACTGTCAACTTCACAGTACTAAATATAAATGGAAGACCTTACATGTCAACATAGATTCACCACATTTGGTTGCATGTGTACTGTAATCAGTTCCATTTTTATTTGTCCTGAAATTATTATGATCATTATTAGGATTATTAAACCCAAAGAACAGAGATTAAACAAAAAGGCAGTCATACCGATGGGGCTGTTGACCATCCTCTGGGTGGTGGAACGGTAGCCAGGAGCTTTGGAGCTGTCTGGAGGTGGTGGGGGCATCATGTTCTCCATCTGGCCCATGCTCATGTATGCTTGTTGAGCCGAGAAAGACTGCTCTGGGGGTGATCGAGCAGGCAAATGGCATGCACCCCATACTGGATTGTTTCCCACCTGCAAAGGCAAGCACAACTGATTACTATCAAAATGCAGCTGCTTGGTGCACTTACCAAAGTAAATGCATGGTCAAGGTGAAGTTGTAGTTGTAAAGATTTATTTACGCGCACCTGGTTGCTGTTATCAAAGATGCTGCTGAAACTGAAGAGACCTGTATGACCGAGGTTGGGGTGCATCTGCTGAGGCTTGCCTGCACTGGCGACATGCTGCATTTGAGAACCGTTCATCATTCCAAGACTAGCAGAGACCTGAAGTGAGCCTGGGACCTGGGCTTGAGCTTGGGTCTGGGCTTGTGGAGGCAAACTTGCTGGCTGGGAAGTCGGGTTTTGGGTTTGTTTTGGGGCTTCTTGGTGAGTGCTGAAGGGTACAAACACAGACTGCTGTTGCTGCTGTGTTTGCTGCGGCTGCTGCTCAGAAAGGGAATAATAAGGCCCTGGTGGCTGCATACGATGGGAAACTCTGGGTGCAGGTGCTGAGAAGTGGGGTACGGTGCTGTTGGGGTGTGCGACGTTGTGCGAGAAAACAGCAGCAGGCGCTGTGGGTAGGTGAGAGCTGGGCTGTGGGTTGAGGTGGGGCTGTGGAGCCTCTGTGGATGATACAGAGGAGGGAGGGGGGGGTAACTGCTGGCGGGGCTCTGGCTTTGGAGCTAAAGACATGGCAGAGGCAGCGAAACCCACAGAGTTGCCGCTCTCGCTGACAGCAGCAGGCTGGCTCTCTATGGGCAGAGACGACTTGTCTTTTCCAGCTGGGGGAGCGGCACTGGGCTCCGTTTTAACTGGCTGGATGGGGGGCTGTGAAATGGGTCCCACTGGCTGCTGAGAAGCATTTGTCATAGTTGTAGTAGAACTGTGATGTGCGGGAGAGCCGGTGCCTCGTACTGTACTGCTGGCACTAGAAGGCGCCGAAACAGAAACAGGCGTGACACCGGCCGGCTTGGGGTCTGGGGCAAAGAGCTGTTTTCTAACAGAGGAAGGCGTAGCAACACTCGGTTGGGGATTATATGGAGTAGGGTTAGGCGTATGAGGCGTGGCTGTAGCAGCAGATGTGTTGGGAGCACTGGTGGTGGCGGTATTGGTGGTCGTGACTGGGGCTCCTGAGCTTGCGGTGCTGCTGTGTTCACTGTGAGTCGAGTTGGGTCTGGCCTGTGGTCCCGTGCTACTGGATCCTCCACTGTGCTTGGGGGAGCTGTTAGCACTGCCGGGACTCACAGGACGCACAGGGAAGGGTCCCCAGGTGCTAGCAGCAGGAGAGAAGGTGCCACCAAACTGTGCCATGGGTAGACGAGGGTGTCTGATCTGGTGCATGGTCTGAGCAGCCAGGAGCGCTAGCTGAGGGTGGGTGTATGCCAGGGACAGGGACACTGGGAAAGGCTGCCTGACGTTTGACGACAGCCCTTTCCCGATCTTACCCCCGGTCTGGGAAGAGGATGAAGACGAGGACGAGGGAGGCTGGAACGAGACGCCTGTTGAAGTGGGCAATGAGCTTAGAGCCTTTGGCCCAGTGGTTGAACCGCTGGTGACCCCCGTGGTACTGGGGAAGGAAGCTGAGGTCGTTTTCGAGCCCGGCGCTCTGATGTGAATCCGAGGAATCAGATCTTCAAGCTCTTTGGCTGGGTCCTGAATCAGAGCATTGATCAGCTGGACTGCATGCCTCGTAGACTCTGTGCCCCCTCTGAAACCAAACACCAGAATATACTTATTCAAAATATGTCCTTACAAATAATCTGGTAAACAAATGGTTTTAAAAATATGTCATATATTATTTTCCAAATAACTGCCCACCAATTGTAGCTCTAGGTACTGCACCTCATACAAAACATCAAACCCAGAAAAGTTCAATGCACAACATTTTAAGCTGCTAAACTACAACAAAGAGGAAGTATAGCTGCTAGATATACTTTATTTCCCTCTACACACTGACTATAGTAGTGTTCCCCACAATTTCATAAGTTATTTCAATCACTCAATTTCATGGCGGCCTTGTATATTCGTGATGTGAATAAACAGCAGTAAATCTATTAAAGAGGCTGACCCATACTTTCAAAATAAGATGGATGTTCATATTGAGGCAAAGCCGTTTTGCAGGCTACGTAAAGATGTACAGGCAAGCTTTGCATACATCTGCACCTTCAATCCCGTGATATGCCTCTTGCCTTTATTCTGAAAATATGCCATGCCTTATATTATCTCTCTCTCGCTCTCTTCCACTTCCTCTTTGTGAACTGGGAATATGTTGAGGGAAATACTAGCAAAAGTAAACCTTCATATTTTGCACATTAAATGTGAGATTTGTATTTTGTCATCATCAAAAAAAAAGAAAAAAAAGCTTTGGACACTTCATATACCAATCCATCTGCTATAATTCAGCTGTAATGGCTTTACACTCCAGCAGAGGGCGTTGCTTTTACCTTATAGTGATCATCCTCTCTCCATTCTTGTCCTTCTGCTTGTCCACGTCAATGTGAGCTCCTGTCACGTCCTGGATGGCCGTTATGTTGCAGCCTCCTCGACCCATGATCCGAGACACAACAGATGCTGGCACAGAAAGCTTCTTTGATCTTCAAAAGGACACGTGAAATGACAATATTAATGTTTATAATATAGCTGTCTCTTAATTCAGTCAAAAAACATGCAACTATTATCTTTGTGTGCAAGCAATATGCCTTCCCTTAAGATCTTTATTAATAATAATAATAATAATAATAGCGAAAAAAGTAACATTTGACATTGGGGAGAAGAAAAAAAAAAGTGTTGCTGTTGGTAATTTGCACACATGAAGTCAAACTCAAACTGACCTTCTGACCACCTCCTTCCAACCTTCTTCTCTTTTCTGGCCTCTCTTTGGACTCGTGAGGCTGAGCTTACTGTTGGGTGAGGTGACAGGAAGAGCCATGGTCTTGAACGGGGAGGGCAGGGAGTTGGTGGTGAGGTCGCTTGCATCTGCAACTCTGTAATCAAACAGACTGTTTGCTTACACACATGAGAGGATGCAACGAAGTACTAAGTTGTTATATCTAACAACCCAAAGGTGCACACAAAAGTGTCAAACACCAAACGTGCCCGCTCGATCAGAGACTCACTTTTGCGTTGGTTTTGAGATGGAGACTGTGACCTTGTTTTCCACTTTGACGTCACTCTGCGGCTGGGAACTATGTCTCTTCTCTGGGCCGGACAGGAGGGCCTGGACTGCTCCTGAGGAGGGGGCAGAGGAAGAGGAGGACGACGAGGAAGAGGAGGAGGAGGTAGCGGAGGAGGTGAGGTCAGGGAGGTAGTTGAGCTCCTGACTCTTGCTCCCACTGCTGCTGCTCTCACTGGCACAGTCGGTGCTATCCAAGGGGTCAGAATCACTGTTGCCGCCTGTCACTCCCCCACCCCCACCCCGTGGCTCGCCGTGGATCTTGTTCTTGTCAGCCTTGTGCTGTGCTAGCGCAACCTGTTAGGGAATGCACACATTTTGTCATTTCCCCCTCCCCATTCTTTAGAATAAACTAGATGATGAAAACAGCAAAGATTACAAAGAGTAGTGCTCACCTGCGGATCCTGTAATATGATTGGTTCATTGGGCACCGAATCCTTGGTCTTGTTCTTTTTGTTCTTCCGATTGGTGCTTGGGGTAGTGGCCACACTCGCTCGCTTCTTACTAAAAGCTGTAGTGAAAGTGGTGGAGGTGGCAGAGATGCCAATGGTGGTGGTGGTGGTTGCACTCGGAGGTTCAATTGGAACCTCTGCTTCTGAGGAAGGCGAGGGGTAAAATTCACGCATTAGGAACAATCGGGCCACGCAATTCTAGTTAAAAATATATCCAAGTCGTGAAAATACTTCTTTCTCAGATCCAAGTTTCGATGGAACAATACCTTCAGCTGAATCCTCCTTCTGCTCCTGCATCTCTGAGGTCTCCTCCTTTGTTTTCTGCCCCTCCTCTTCCTCCTGTTTCCTCTTCTGCTCCTCCTTCTTCTTCTTGCGTTTCTCCTTCCTCTTCTCACGTTTGGCAGCCAGAGCCTGCTTCTTGCTCTCCTCTCGAGACTGCAAGAGTGATTAAAATCTCTCTTTATCCATGACTTTTATTCAAAATGCTTTAAGTTCCTAAAACACTGCCACATTTGTCTGAAATTACCTTCTCCAAATCTAGCTCCTTGAGGAGAATGGTAGCGTTCTTGTTGGCCTCGGCAGCCTGCTGGTCTTTAGCTTTGACAATGGTCTCCATGCACTGGTGACACTTCTTCAGCAGCTCCTGCAGGAGCACATTTAGAGTTGTAGCTCTGCATATTCCTCTCAAGGTTCTGTAGGTTCGGTAGCTGTTGATGACTAATCCCTGATATGCAAACAATACCTACCTTGTCAGCAATGGTGGCGATATATCTCATGCACTCAATATCTGACGGGAACTGGTTGACCTCCTTCACAAGATACTGCACCACCTTCACGTGCCCCTGAAATTTTAAGTAAAGAATTAGTAACTGCAGTTGTCCTAAAGTACAGAAGGACACAGCAACTTTCTCGGTTCTTCTTCAACTGTGCACCTTGCGAAAAGCAGCCATGAGCGGGGTAATCTTTCGGTTGTCAGCTGCATCCACATCAGCACTGGCATGCACCAGGAGCTGGACCACGTCAAAATGACCACCGTTCGCTGCCAGCCAGAGGGGAGTGTTCCCTTTCTTGTTTCGCACATCAATATGCGCACCTCTGAAAGAAAAGACAATTGTTGCTTTCATCGGTTAATGAAAGTCACCTAGCTAATGAGGTTGGAAGACAGGATGCAAATTATGGCAAGCATCTGGTTTTAAAAGTAAAAGTTAAAAGGCTTAACACATCTGGCTTCACTAAGAAATACACAACTTGCATTCAATCCAATTCCCTTAAATGATGAATCACTTCACTAAAAACACTCCTCACCTGTTGATGAGCAGCTCACAGAACTTGTAGTGGCCCTTGTCGGCAGCAATGGTGAGAGCAGTGTCTCTGGATGAAGGAACAGGGGGAGCGTTGACGTCAGCGCCTTTGTCCAGCAGCACTCGGCCCACCTCTGCATAACCTCCCGATGCTGCCTCCATTAGAGGGGTAAGACCAGTCTGTTTAACCAAAGCAATTAGTTACCAAAAAGGTCAAGAGGGTAACCCGAAAGGATAAAAAGAATGTTTGTATCGGGGGGCTAACTGATATAAATTTATATTGGCTATAATGCTCGCACTGATTTGAGAGGAGACTTGAGGTTGTGTAGCCAGCACGCACCATTATGTCAAGCTCTGTAAAAGGATGGATATGCATGTAATAAATAAATCCTAGATCAACCATGGTGAAGACCATGGGTGCAATCAACCAGTCCCAAAAAATTCCTTCCCACCTTCTTTTGAAATTATTTTTTACCATTTTAACAAATGTCATGAGAGAAGGAAAAGAAGAATTAAAGGATTTAAGAAAAGAAAAGTGTGACGCCCTGGGACTCCCAAGTCTGCTGTGATGAAACTCATGCCCTGAAATGGGACCACAAACTTATCCTAGACAGTTTCTTCAGTCTATTCTTGCTGGATTGTTTAATTCATTTTACATACAAAGAAAAATGTCACTTCATTGTTCAGATTTTAAACAAACAGGAACATAAAATGTGAAATGCTTGTGATGGATGATTTTTGTTCCATCTACTAGCTTCTCCTGCTACGTCCTGAAATTCTGCCTTTAGATCTTCTGTAATTGAAATTCTTATGTCGTCTCTTTTCCATTTCATAAACCACGTTCCTTTTGCTAAAGAAGGCAATGAAAGAAGCACTAAATAGCCTTCCCTTATTATTAAGCTAATTCAACCAGCTCTTATTAAGATGTCCCTGCAGATACGTCACAGTGCACTCAACTGGGATATTTAACTATCTGAATGTGGCCGCAGAGTCCTGCTATATGATTGTGAGTGTTCACCTTAGCACGATGCTCTACGTTGGCCTTGCGATCTAGCAGCAGACTGACGACCTCAGCCCGCCCCTGAAAGCAGGCTAGAGTCAGAGCTGTGTTTCTGTTGGTCTCAATCTGGGCATTGATGTCCGAACCCATATCCAGCAACAGCTTCACTGCTGGCACATGACCGTTCATAGCTGCCAGCATCAGAGGAGAGATTCCCAGCTTACTGCCAGTCCTGAAAAGAGTGAAATAAGAGTGTTTTTAAAAAAAGCGTAAAACAGAGAAAAATGCTACATGTATGGTACTAGAGTTGATTAATCAAGGCAATAACTTTGTTAAATCATTAAGTATTATTATTGTAGTAAATATTACCACTTCAGTGAATGTGATATGTATACAAGCACGTGTAGCCCAAATAATATATGAGGTGGTTGTTGCACACCTGGAGTTAATCTCGGCACCAGCATTGAGGAGTATTTTGATGATGTTGACATAACCCCCAGAAGCAGCCAGGCTGAGAGGCGTGTAGTCTGAGACATTGCGGTGTTCCTTATTGGCTCCCCGCAGCAGCAGCAACTCAACAACCTTACCAACATGGATGACAATCATTAAATACAGGAGTACAGGACTGTCATGACTGTGAGAGTGAACTGAAACAATGTTTTACCTCCTGGCGTCCCCCAGAGCAGGCCAGGGAGAGGGGTGTGTCTTTGGTTCTCTCTGATTGAGCCTCAATGTCACCCCCTTTGTCCAGGAGTACCTCAACCACGCCTACATGGCCAGCAGTGGCAGCCAGGATCAGCGGAGTAAAGCCTGTGGAGAATAGAAATAATGAGCGTTTGTCCTTTGTTATATGAAACTATTGTACCCTGCAGGCTGTCACAGTACTATCAGAAGTCTTTTTAATCTTCATCTTTCTAAGATACCTTTTTTATCCCGGTGCTCAATGTTGGCTCCCCGTGAAATCAGGACAGACACAAGCTCCTCATGTCCTCCTGCACACGCCAGCGTCAGGGCCGTGTCATGATTACTCTCCGTCTGTAAAGAAAACACTCTCTCTTAACAGAGTATATTACTTTATACATAAATGTATTGACTTGGATTATCAGAATATGTACACCGTCAGGTCAAACTGGCTTACATGTGCGTCTATGTCAACAGAGGGGTAAAGGGGTAGGACTGAAGGGGGAGAGGCGATGTTTGCGGGCGTCTGTGTGGGTGGCTGGGAAAGGGGAGTGGGTGACGATGTAGTGTTCAGCATGGGCACGCGGCTGCTCACAGCTGCAAGAAAGAGAAAAACAAATGTAAGCCAAAAACAAAAAAAGAGAGAGAACAACTTTGTCTTAGAGCACAGTCTCGCATCCCACACCCAGCAGATAAACTTCTGAGTACTTGCCTGCCATGATGTCGTCCAGTGTGTCTGTGAGCGTCTGTGCAGGTGTAGCTACCATGAGCCCATCTGGAGCCTGTTGAGGTATCATTCCTGGGCCTAACCCAGCCAGCTGCTGTCCCTGACCCTGCTGGCCCAACATCTGCTGCCCCACTAGTACCCTCTGCAGCTCTGGACTGGCACTTCCTGGGTAGTCTGCAGGGTTGTAGTCTGGCAGAGGTTGGATAGGAACGAAGGCTGCCTGAAGAGGGGGAGGAGGAGGCTGGGGCTGGGTCAGTGGTGAAGGGGGAAGAGGAGGCTGCTGTGGTGGCTGTGACCCATCCCTGTGGAAGATTGTGTCAACCTGAGGAAGCTTGGGGTAATCATCCTCTTCTCCATCTAGTTCTTCCTCTGAGCCCTCTTCATCATCATCCTCCTCTTCCTGAAAGCATACAGAGAGCACGTTAAGTCTCTCGGGTCTGTTAGGACAGTGCTAGGAAACCAACATTATTCAAGCAAAGAAAATAAATGAAAAACAAATTCACCTCTTCGACGTCGTCCTCCGGCTCTTCCTGTTCCCCATCTTTATTTGTCTCCTCATCCCTGTCAGAGCCACTGTGTACATGTGTACCCGGTGTGGTGAGAAGAGGCACTGGAAGAGACGATGTACATCCAGGCCCCGGGCCCGGACCCTGGCTCTGTCCAGCCTCCTGCTGCTCTAAGCCCTTTGCCTCCATGTATTCTTTGGTGAACTGTTGCTGTGTTTTCAGCTGCAACTGACGCTCCACCTTCTGCAGCTCCTTCAAGATTTTCTTCTTCTTCTGAACCTAAGGAAAGGGGACATCCCTGTTTGACTCATTTATGATATGGTGCTATGCATATAAAAAAATAAAAAGCACTGAACTGTAAATTAGCTTACAAGCTAAAGGCTACCTAACTTAAGATCAAAATGAGATCAGATCTTAAGTGGATGATGGATTATACCTGCTCCTCTCGGCTCTTCTTCAGCTCCTCAATCTTGTCTTTGGTGAGCGGCTCCCCCTGAATGAGTTCTAGCGACTGTAGCTGGGCCTTCTCAATAGCGCTAATTCTCTGGCCTAGTTCATTCAGCTTTCCCTCTGTCTCCTCCACAATGCACTCTAGGGGCTGGCACAAGTGGAAGGGTGGCAGAGGCTCTGCTTCAGGTCCCCGGCCAACAGAGCTGGGGACACCGGGCTGAAGGGCTGCCTGTCTCTGTTTGGACGCTCCTGAATTTGAACAAAAGATTTCAAGATGGCCAAGTAAATATATACACACACAAGTTCAATGAAGTGTGCACTTTGTAAGTAGAACTTTTTAAGTACACCGAGAGGGCTCATGGCACAGTTTACCTTTACTAGAGACAGGTGGGGGCGTAGCGATGTTTGAAGGGGCTCTGTCTGGCTCCTGAGGGGGCACTACCATGGCGAGAGCTTGGAATGGGACACGAGGAACCTGTTATGACAGAGGACATGGTGTGTTAAAGCAATGGGGGAGAAAAAAAAGAAAGAAATGGGGACGATCATATTGCTGCATATACCTGAGAGGCATCTTGCGATGGGGGAGTGAGTTGGGAGAGGTCAGGGGCTGGGACAGACAGGATGTTGTTGGGGTAGTCCAACAGGTAGGAAACCACATTGGTGTGGCCACCCTTAGCAGCTTCTATCAACATGGTTGAACCATCCTAAAAAGAAGAAACATGCATGTTTTTCTTTATCAGCATTATTATTAAACATATTCAAATGAGCATAATCGTTATTAGCAAAGCAGCTGGTGTTAACCCAGACTGGGTGCATTACTTTGAGTCTGTGAGTAGGATCAGCCCCGTGCGCCAGCAGCAGCTCCACCACAGCCAGATGTCCTCCAGCACAGGCCAGAGAAACCACCGTGTGATCATTATTGGCAGTGGCTCTGTTCACATTAGCACCTAACACAGACAAAGACATGAAGGCATGAATTATAAGAGTAATGATAACTCATATCTACAGCTAGATATTCAATAATATGGATGAAAAGAGCTTTAATTAATAACAATTGCTGGTCTAACACTTTAAGTCAACTGGTGGAAAATGCAGTATAAGAAAATGAAATTATTTTTCTTTTAGGACTGTATTAAATTCAATAAGCAAAAAAATTCAGGTGAAAGTTTAAGCTTCTGATCTCTTCATCCAATGACATAATTTATTCACTTGACTAAATCATAGTTTAAGTGACAGATGTGCCGAAAAAAGAACAACAAAGGCAATTCTCTAACTCTACAGGAGGTTAGATTTTTATTTTCCTCAAATATCTGTATTTAAATCAAAAGAGCTACTGAATTACACACCTTTGCTGATAAGAAACTGCACTGTACAGAGATGCCCTGCCCTCGCTGCCTTCATTAAGGGCGTCCGCCCCCCTTCAGATTCATGCTCCTAAAGGAATAAGATGTTGAGTTCAACACAGAAGTTAAACAAAACGGCTATCATTTGTATTCATCGAGAAAACAGGCTAACAGAAAAATGCTGCTGTAGGTGTTCTACAGGTACAGGTCTTGCTTCACACAATAGCAGATGCTCCGTTCAATCAATATACATTTACACACAAAAGACTTTTACACGTCTTTTCTTGCCCCGCTGTCACTTAAACCTACATACACGTAAATTGTCTTTGTTCTTTTAAAGCAGGGCAAATCATAAGTGACTAAAAGTGATTTTAGAGTATGGCATACCAAATTGGCTCCAGCCTGCAGCAGCACATCTGCCACATCAGTGTGTCCGTTCTCACACGCATACGTTAGTGCTGTATCGCCAGTTGCCGTTGTAGCATGAACGTTTGCTCCTGAATGAGAAAAAGTTACAGGAGTGTCAGCTCAAGAGTCTAAGACATTTTTTGTGTGTCTTTTCTTTCTACCATTGCTGCATCTTCTTCCTTGCCCACCTGCAGCCAGTAGGTATTTCACCAATTCCAGGTGGCCTTCTTGTGCAGCTTCCATTAGCGGCGTAGAGCAGCCCAGCTCAATGTCTGCCCCTGCCTTAATGAGGAAGTCAGCCACTTCTAAAAAGCCTCCACAACATGCTAGGGTCAAAGCGGTCTCCTGGGTCTCCTCTGTCTGGGCATTGATGTTAGCACCTAGATGAGAGAGCAAGAACAGTTTTGTTATATTCAGTTACTAAATGGATAAAACAAAACAAAAAACTTGTCTTTTTATTTATGGCACTTCACAAAGTTTCCATTTCCCAGATGCAAGAACAAAGGCTGCTACCTTGAGCCAGCAGCAGTGCTACCATCTCCTCATGGCCTTCTCTGGCTGCTTCCATCAGGGGAGTGTAGCCCTCATCATTAACCTGGGCACAAACAGAAGCATCATCAGATAAGAAAACCTAAGGGTGAAAATGACTCGCAGGTTACATGGACACAAGCCTGAATTGTGTTTATGTGGATGGAAATTTTCATCCAACTAATTTAACTTACAGCAATGTTGTCACTTACATTTTAGATAACGGTGAAAAATTAGCCATTTTCCAATTTTGGAAGCAAACAGAACAGACACTTTTTGGCTTGAAGCATTTATAGTATTTCTTCACAGCAAAGAAATCCTTCTCCAGCTATACAATATAATCTTTTTTGTTTTTGAAGTGTCTCTTTGCATACCTCCTCCAAGTTGGCTCCTCTCTCTATGAGCAAGGCTGCCAGCTCCACGTGTCCTCCACAAGCTGCCAGGGTAAGGGGCGACTCAAAGGAATCAGCTGGCATGTTGACTTGCGCGCCGCTGTCCAACAGCAGCCGTGCCACCTCCACATGGCCATCCTGGGACAGCGAGACACACAGAGAATATAGAGATAAGCACCTGAATAAATACACACATCAATTTCCAGTCGAGATACATGAATTTAAAACATCAACTTGAAAAAGTGTTTAAAATTAAAAAGAAGAAAAGTGATATTTTAGCAGACTGACAGAAAAAGTCGCCTCGCTGTACAGTTACATCTACAATAGAACTATTGATGTTTATCAGAAAACTGTAAACCCTTTCCGCAGTTATTTAGCTGGATTGGTCTGCAAACAAGATAAAAAAAATAAAATAAAATTTAAAAAAATTAGCACAGGGGAGATGGTGTAAATTATTAAAATCTTCTTTCAGTCCACTTTTCTCCCCTGTTTAACCATGCAAGTACCCAACCATTAACAGAACTGTTGGGTTTGGACATTGAATACGACCTGCTGTTGTGGTTCTGATGTAATGTTTGAGCTGTACTGAGAGACAAAAGGGAGTCTGAGATATAAAGCAATTAATTCTTGACCATGCGGATTACTTAAATGTGACAATATTGTTGCATTTTTATTTAAAAAACAAAAACAAACAAAAACAAATGCACCGTCTGTTTACAGTTACAAATACAAAGTAAATGTGAAGTCATAACAAGTGGTTTGGGGTGTAAAATGTGAAGTGAGGTTTTAGGTCAGATGCTTACCATGCAGGCCTCCATCAGCGCCGTGTGCATCTCGTCCGTTTTGTGTTCCTGGTCTGCTCCGGCCTCCAAGAGAAAACGCACCATATCCAAGTGACCTGTAGAGGACAAACAAAATCAATGTAATTAATCTTTTACAGGTCTTTGGACAAGGTTACGGGAGTAGCCTGCCACTGAGGGAAAAGTAGCCAGTTAGATCAGTTCAGAGTAGACTGGATGTACACCAGTTTTGCTGATCTTAAGATGTAGACTTTTATTTAAAACATTTCATTAAAATGAAAAATAAAATAACCAGCTGAATTTTAAAGAGTAGCAATTGTTTGGCTAGCTGACAGCACTTATATAAGAGCTTAATTTTACAACAGTATTAACCAAGTCTTCGTAAAGAGGGCGCTAAATTGCATAACTAAAAAAAGTAAAAGAACGACGCACGTTCATTCATTTCTAAAAAAAATAAACCCTCAACAGAAAAACTAACCTACAAGTTCCATACTTAAGTACTGACCTTTGTAGCACGCAAGTGTGAGAGCACTCTCCTTGAACTCATTGGAGTGTGTGTTGATGCCAGCGCCATATTCCAATAGTACCCTGGCCACCTCTACGTGGCCAGCACTGGCCGCCTCCATGAGAGGTGTGTGTCCATTCTCGTTGTGGTCCTCAATGTTAGCACCCTCTTTGAGCAGCACCTTCACTACATCCACGAAGCCACCGGCACATGCATATGTCAAAGCTGTGTTGCCTGAAAAACAGAAGCAAGATTATACCGTGTGTTTTGCAGTCACAATAAATGGTCTATGATTAAAGGAGTTAAAACAGTCTTACCAGTAGAGGACTGTGCATTGACATCTGCCCCGTGGACAAGTAGTAGTTTGACGATGTCCACATAACCTCCACTGGCAGCAGCCATAAGTGGTGTTATGTCCCCCTTGATGCCCCTGTCCTCCACATTGGCATGCATAGCCAACAAAACCTAAGGATAGAGAAAAAAACAAAACAAAAACAAACAAACAAAAAATAGTAAATATATATTCATAGGCTTGTCAAAGGAAAACAGCCCCTTAACTATTTAGCTGGATTTTAATCCATACACCAATCTATCCTCTTCCATACCTGTGCAAGTTCATAGTAGCCAGCTGAGCAGGCGAGGCACAGCAAGCTCTCCCCTTCCTCTGTGTGTTCATTGACACTCCGGCCCTCATCCAGCAATTTGCGCACAGCGTTGACATCCCCATCTGAACACGCCTCTGCTAAACTACGGCTGAAAATAACCAGACTGCTACAATTACTGCCACTGTGGCAGGTGAACACACACACCCCTCATGACAACACAATTGCATCCAGGCTGCAAAGACAGACACACACACGCAAGCACATATGTATTGTATATGAAGCCAGAGTAAGTTGATGGTCTGAGCGAGATACATACTTGTCTGCTTGGCCGGCATTGAGTGTGTTTTCAGCTCTCATCCGGGTGAGGGCAGCTGCGGCTTCGTCCAGGGCACAACTCACAGATGACGTCAGTCGCCGTAGCACCTCGGGGTCTGCAAAAGCTTTACCATCGGCAGTGGACAGTTTACCGATGCCTGCCGAACACCAAAAGGGCAGAGGTGCATAGGGCAATGCAAACCACAGGGGAGCACAACCACACCAGACCAGATGAAGAAGCAAGTCCAGTCCAGCAAATCCAATCCAGGGTTAGTAGCAGCAAACACAAAGAGGAAAAAAATAAATAAAATAAAAACAAATTAAAATGAAAATAAGAAAAGATCACACAGAAAACACACACAAGCATTTGTTAATGTGGCTTAATAAATCTTTTTTTCAATAAACCACCTAAGATTCGCAATTTCTTTATCAAATGGTAAGGTACATAATAAAAAGGGAATGGGGAATAATGGGAGTATCGACTGTGCTGTGCAAAAGTCTCAAATCAGTCTTCATTTCTTTATGTTCTGCTAGGAAAATAGGAAATGGGTGCAGTGATTTATTGAGGTGTACAAATATAAATAGTTTCTTGATGCATGCTCAATCATCCAGTTAAGTAATCCCCATAAAGTTGATTCTGTTCATCTGGACGTAGCGTTTTCAGTGGGAAAAACGTTTTGTCACTCATCCAAGTGACTTCTTCAGTCTCAGCTGACTGCAGGTTTTCCCCAGCCTTAAACAGCACCATAACCATAAACTGTACATTTGCATAATGACTGAAACTAGCACCACTGAAGGAACAATGGGCTGGGAGGTCAGTTCTTTGATTATTAATATGCAAATTCTCATGACCATTGATCAACAACAACCAAAGGCCCACTGATCAAAGGCCACAGATCAGTGGCCATGAGTACCATTCACAGAGAGTTGGGGAATTGCTGCAATCACAGCATTGTAATATGGTGAAAGATGTACCCTTAGAGTTGTATGAACTATTTGTTTTGCCTATCAAGGAGGAAGCCTAACAAGTTTTAAAGTCAGCATTTGCCATGATCGTCTTAATCTTTTCTAACACAGCCTGAAACCTCAGTCAAGCTTTGTCATTTCTATAAGTAGTCTTCATGAATAGCT
>VURO01038432.1:0-10368 GCA_015108175.1 Pelvicachromis taeniatus
TAAACATAAAGCCAGTCAAAGTCCAGATCTAAATCCAATCGAGAATCTGTGGCAAGATCTGAAAACTGCTGTTCACAAACACTGTCCATCTAATCTGACTGAGCTGGAGCTGTTTTGCAAAGAAGAATGGGCAAGAATTTCAGTCTCTACATGTGCAAAGCTGGTAGAGACATACCCTAAGACTAGCAGCTGTAATTGCAGCAAAAGGTTTGACTACTACAACGTTTTGACTCAGGAGGCTGAATAATTATGCACACCCCACTTTTCCAGTTATTTATTTGTAAAAAAAAATGTTTGGAATCATGTATGATTTTCGTTCCACTTCTCACGTGTACACCACTTTGTATTGGTCTTTCACATGGAATTCCAATAATTGAATAATTGATTCATGTTTGTGGCTGTAATGTGACAAAATGTGGAAAAGTTCAAGGGGGCCGAAAACTTTTGCAAGCCACTGCATTTGCAGTGTAACAGAATGCAAAAGGTATTTTTGTGCTCTTAATATAACCCCTGATAGACCACATTACAGAAAATCAGACTACAATGTAAAAAATTTAGTAAGAGCTTTTAAAACTAAAGCAATTAAGATGTCATGTCATCCGCTCACTTACATAATCTATATATGCAGTCACATCATAAATATATTGCAGTATCTGACACTGTCTGTAGGTCATTTAAATTTTTGTATTTTTTTTTAATCTGTTCTGGTTCCAAGGCGGGGCCCCGGTAACCCTGTCCCGGGCAGGATGAACTGTTCCCTTGGTCTTGTACTCACAGGGCATATGTTCTGTACACTCAGGTAAAGACAGGGGCTGAGCTGTCAACTGATCACGACCTGGTGGTAATTTAGATCAGGTGGCGGGGTAGGACGCTGGACAGACCTGGCGCACCTAAACGTATAGTGAGGGTGCGCTGGGAACGCCTAGCAGAGGCCCTGGTCCGCACATACCTCTGGCAGCACTTCAAACTCAACCCAGGGAGACTGGGGTCATTGACTCTATTGCCAAATCCGCTTCACTCAGCTGCATCCGAAAGGTGGTTGATGCCTGTCGTGGTGTTAACCCCTGAACCAAATGGTGGACACCAGAGGTGAAGGGAGCCACCAGGCTGAAGAAGAAGTTCTATCGGGCTTGATTAGTCTGTGGGACTTCGGAGGCAGCAGGTACTGACAAGCCAAGCGGAACGTGGCTGAAGCAAAAAAACTCGAGTGTGGGAGGAGTTTGGAAAGGCCATGGAAAAAGACTTTCAGACTGCCTCTAAGAGATTCTGGCAAATCATTAGGCGACTCAGGAGGGGAAAGCAGTGCTCTACCTGCACTGTATAAAGTGTGGGTGACTTCGCCCGAGAACATTGCCGGGTGGTGGAAGGAATACTTCGAGGATTCCTTAATCCCACTGGCACATGTTACCTAGAGGAAGCAGAGTCTGGGGACGAGGGGGACAACTCTCTCCAGGGGCAAGGTCACTGAGACTGTTAAACAACTCCTTGGTGGCAGAGCACCTGGGAGGGATGAGGTCTGCCTTGAGTTCCTCAAGGCTCTGGATGTTGTAGGGCTGTTTTTGCTGACTCACCTCTACAATGTTGCGTGGAGATCAAGGGAGTTTCTCTGGATCGGAAGACCGGGGTGGTGGTCTTTAAGAAGGGGGACTAGAAGGTGTGTTCTAACTATATGGGGATCACACTCCTCAGCCTCCCTGGGAAAATCTATGCCAGAGTGCTGGAACGGAGAGTCCGTCCATTAGTCAAAGCTCGAGGAGGAAGGAACGATGAAGTTTTCGTCCTTGTCGTGGAACATTGAATCAGCTCTTTATCCTCTCAAGGATACTTTAGGGTGCATGGGAGTTTTTCCAACTAGCCTACATGTGTTTTGTTGACCTGAAGAAGGCATTTGATCGTGTCCCTCGTGGTGTCCTGTGGGAGGTGCTTTGGGAGTATGGGGTGTCTGACCCATTGCTGCGGGCCATTCGATCCTTATACAACCATTGCAAGAGCTTGGTCTGCATAGCCAGCAATAAGTCAGACTCATTCCTGGTGGGTGATGGACTCCCCCAGGGCTGCCCTTAGTCACCAATTCTGTTCGGAATTTTTACTGACAGAATTTCTAGGCGTAGTCAAGTGGTGGAAGGCTTTCACTTGGGTGGATTCCGAATTTCATCTCTGCTTTTTGCGGATAATGTGGTTCTGTTGGCTTTATCAGGTGACAGTTCACAGCCGAGTGTGAAGTGATGGGAATAAGAATCAGTACCTCCAAATCTGAGGCTATGGCCCTAAGTCTGAAAAGGGTAAAGTGCACACTCTGGCTCAGGGACACGTGCGTGCCCCAAGTGGAGGAGTTTAAATATCTCTGGGTCTTGTTTATGAGTGACGGGAGAAAGTAGCGGGAGATCGACAGACGGATTTGTGCTGCGGCTGCAGTGATGCGGAGGTTGCACCAGTCTGTCACAGTAAAGAGAGAGCTGAGTCTAAAAGTGAAGCTCTCAATTTAATGGTCAATCTATGTCTACCCTCACCTATGGTTATGAGCTGTGGGTAGTGACCGAAAGAACGAGATTGTGGATACAAGCGACAGAAAGCGGCTTCCTTCGAAGGGTGGCTGGCCTCTCCCTTAGAGACAGGGTGAGAAGTTCAGCCATCCGGTAGGAGCTCAGAGTAGAGCTGCTCCTCCACATTGAAAGGAGCTGGACATGCTGGAGAGATTATATCTCTTGGCTAGCCAGGGAACACCCTGGTGTTGCCCCAGATAAGCGGAGGAAAATGGATTGATGGATGGCATTTTTTCCGTGTTTAATCTAACGGAACAGTTCAGTAAGGTTGTTGGTGTTGGTGGAAGCTGTCAAATAAGAACATGCCTCTTTTTTATTTATTTATTTTTTTGCCTTCTTGAAGGTGAACTTTTATTTAAGGCTGAAATCGAGTTGATCTGTTCTTCGTTCTTCTATACAGAAGAACGAAGAACAGGTAGGGTAAAATGAGGGAGAGGGAAAAAAAAAGGCCACAACAATAAATATTTTTAAATAAGGCAGTAAATAAACCTGAGTGAAACCAGCATGAGTTTTTAAACATGCAGGTTGTTTTGTAAGCATAACTGATTTCATAAGTTGTGGGAAGTACCTCGTAATGCAGGTCGGGGACGAGGAGGTTTGTATGTGTTTCCTTGGGCTAAAGTATCCACAACCCAGTTGAGGATAGTTGAGTGATACTCCATCTGAGAAGAAAGAGGAGAATATCATAAAACTCTAGAATAGAATAGAGTTATTTTTAAATGTAAATGAAAACCAGGTCAGATTGATATCAATAATGAATAAGTGCAGAGATATACGTTATAAACATTACACGGCAGACTGAACTTTATTCACATATGGTTGCTGTATACACACAACTCAATCGGCTGCAGAGCTGCAGCTCAATCCCTGACTCACATCAACAACAACAACCATCAAACATGGATTTTTAAGCCAGCGAGGCGTGATTGCGGATGCCGCTCAAGTGCATCAGCCTTCCCTGCATCAATCCAAACAGTATGGAATGATGAAATGAGAGCTTCAGAAAAATGCTTCTGTTTTACCTGAGTCTGTAGTCTGTGTTCAAAATCTCTGCTTTCAGTCAGATGTTTAAGCACATCATCTACCCTACATCAGAAAATACAAAGATGCAATTTCTTCAGTATGATGGAGTCACAATTTAATTTTGCTACTACAGTGGAGCAGGAAGGTGTGCTCACTTGGTAGACATCCGTTTGAGTCTTTCTGAGTCGCTGCTTTTCTGGATCTTGTTTCGAGCAGTCAGGAAGTCTTCCTTCTGAATTGCTTCCCACATTGTTAATCTGTTAGCTGCCTTTGGTTCCAAGTCTAACACTGATAGAAAAGACAAAGGTTTGAAATGGTTACCTTTCAACTGACTCTTTGTGTTTCCATTACTGCTAAGCTGAGGTCAGTTTGCAAGTAAACAAAGAGCCCATTCTCATTTAGACAGTGCAATTTTTAGTGAGCAACTGAGTGACAACAAGGCAGCAACTGATTAAAAAACCTAAAAGCTCATTTGTAAATACGAAGATATTTAAGACGTAATCCAAATCCAATCGACTGTGGCTTCCTCAGTCATTACCCTTATTACTTTAATGTAATAAAACAATAACTTTATTAAATTAATAACTTTATTATATTAATAAGACTCCTGATACAATACTGACCAAAGTGGTGGATCTTTACCGAGGGCACTTTGCAGATGACCCTCTTGATAAAGACTTTGATGTGTGAGAAGATAATGAAAGGAGGAGCCAAAGAAGGACGTGAGTGGTACTCAAAAATCACGTTGTAACGCTGGAACTTCCAGTAGGTGTCACTGTGTGCCTGCACTTCAGAGAAAGTGTAGCTGTGTGGACACAAGCAGATCAGAGTCACTGAGTCAAATAAGACTAATGTGTATGTGAGTATGTGAATGTGCCAGAGACATATAATGACAGACTTGTTCTTTACCTAAACATGGCAATGACTAGGTTGATGAGCAGGATATTGGTGACCAGGAGGTATACGACTAGCAAAATCACTACCAGCCAGTTACTATCCTGATTTTTACATGGCTCTTCACCGCTCTCAATCAAAGTCACATTTTCTGTGCAGATTAGTTCCTGGCCTACAGTCACAAAATACATATAAAAGGAGAAAGATAAAAAAGGGTTATGAAAACGACTCAATTACTAATTGCTGTGATGAATTTTAAAAAGCTGCATTAGAAAAATGCAACATTTTAAACTAATTTCAATGTAATAACAAGTTTCTTTTTTGTATGCCAACTGCACAAACACTTGTACCATCCATCTCTTCCTCAATGGAGGAGCCGTATCCAAAGATGTGCAAGTATGGCATGTAGAAAACTCTCAGAAAAATGCGATTCGGGTTTGGGTCGTAGGAGTAGCTCAGAGCTTGATTAGCAACTCCGTACGCCATGACCCACACGCCCAGGAAGAAGAGGAAGAAGAAGACATCCTTCATCTGAACAAGAGGAGGAAATTGTCATGTTGTTGACACTGTATTATAAAACATGTACCCCTAGTATAATGTGAACTGATGGCAACTTTCTCACCATCTTTCCTACAATGATGAGTTTTGGTCCTAGCTGCTTGTGAATGGCAAAAATGTGAATGAGGCGAATGGTGAAGACCATGTAGTCCAAACAAAGGACATCCCGGCCAAATTCATGTGACCGGTGAAACATCCTGAAACACAAGCAGAGTAACGCTCAATCAGTGAGGTAGGAGCACCACCTGGTGGCAAAACTGTAAATTAACCTGTGATATTTGGTTGTTAACTGAGGAAATGTTTTGAATATAAGTGTAACTTAACTGTAAGTATTAAGAAAATTATTTAGGACACACTTAAGAAAGCCAAACAAGTGTCTCAAAACACAAACCAAATACAGGGCTTTAATAATGTTACAATCTTGCAATGAAAACTATAAACTGTCTGTAATGTTGTGGAAAGTTTTTGATGGACAATCCAAGATTAATACATCATTAATTTTTCTTGTCCATACCTGCAGATTAGTCCGATAATGAATAAAGTGATGGCAGTGAGATCACATTTATTCCACACATCCTGAATGTAGAGTCTGAAACTTTGACTCCAGGTCGTCCCCAAAAAAAGTGTCTTGAAGAAAAAGACAATGAAAACTTAACAGATCCTCAGAAAACAAAAACTACAATAACAATCAACTATCAACATACTGTTTATATGCATACTTATACATGCATTGAAACCTATTAATTCTGTGTATAACCATTCATTACAGTTTATGATACAAAATTTGAACATGTATAACATATATTATATAACATATGTAATATAACATACATATTATATAATATACATTCATGTATATAATGATTCATATATCAAATATTTTTCAATCTAAATGAAGTTTTCAGTTGGTACCTACATAAAAATAAATATGGTAAAACAGTTAAGAATAATAAAAAGGAGATCGTTTCACTTGAGCAGTTTTACGACGCCAAGCAAATGTGTTCACATGGCACAATTGGTAGTCTGATAAAAGATGGTAACCCAACCCTAACCCTAATACTACAAGTATTAGAAGCAAGCAGGGATCAGGCAATCAGTATGCTGTCTCAAAGAATGCTGCAAGAATTTTAATATAGATATGAATACGCCGCATTGTTGCGTTTTAATAACATGTTTTATATTTTAAGATGACCCTGAATTAAGACTGGTCTCTCTTCAAAATGAGATTTAGATCTCAGTGAGATTACCTGCTTAAAAAGGCTTTAATCACAATACTAATAAAAAACAAGTGAAAAGGACTTTCTCTGGGCCGTCATAATTTCAAAGAATAGCTAAAAATCCAAAGAATAAGATTTTAACTTAAGAGATATTATTTTTTTCTTTGACTTTAACTTAAGAGATATTATTTACCCCTCCGCGAAACGCTACCTTATCATGGTGGAGGGGTTTGTGTGTTCCAGGAATCCCAGGGGCTATGTTGTCTGGGGGCTTTTTGCCCCCTTGTAGGGTCTCCCATGGCAAATTGGTCCTGGGTGAGGGACCAGACAAAGAGTGATTCAGAAGGCCCCTATGAGACAACCATCAAGGCAACAGTTTACCCCGCCCGGGATAGGGTTACCAGGGCCCTGCCCTGGAGCCAGGCCTGGGGAGGGTGCCCAATGCTCACATGGGCAATGACCACGAGACCTGGAGGGGTGTGATTGGGAGGAACAGCCTCCCAGATCAGAACCCGAGCGGCGATTTGATATCGGACTTCTGTGCAAACACAGTTTGACCATAACAAACACCATGTTCAAACATAAGAGTGTCCATAAGTGCACATGGCACCAGGACACTCCAGGCCGCAGGTCAATGATTGATTTTGTAATCGTATCATCAGACCTAAGGTCATATGTTATGGAGTGACAGGTAAAGTGAAGGGCTGAGCTGTCAACTGATCACCACCTGGTGGTGAGTTGGATCAGGTGGCGAGGGAGGACGCTGGACAGAACTGGTACGCCTAAACGTACAGTGAGGGTGTGCTGGGAATGCCTAGCAGAGGCCCCTGTCCACGAGATCTTCAACGCATACCTCCGGCAGAGCTTCAACAGCATTCCGAGGGAGATTGGGGACAATAAGTCTGAATAGACCATGTTCAGCATCTCCATTGCCAAAGCTGCTGCACTGAGCTGCGGCCGCAAGGTGGCTGGTGCCTGTCGTGGTGGTAACCCACAAACCAAATGGTAGACACCAGAGGTGAGGGGAGCCACCAAGCTGAAGAAGGAGTCCTACCGGTCTTGGTTAGCCTGTGGGACTTCGGCAAGAGACTGATAGGTACCGACAGGCCAAGCGGAACGCGGTGCAGTTAGTAGCTGAAGCAAAATCTCAGGTGTGGGAGGAGTTCAGAGAGGCCATGGAAAAAGACTTTCGGACTGCCTCGAAGAGATTCTGGCAAAGAGTCAGGTGACTCGAGGGGAAAGCAGTGTTCTACCTGCACTGTGTATAGTGTGGGTAGAGCACTGCTGACTTCGACTGAGAAAATTGTCGGATGGTGGAAGGAATACTTTCAGGACCTCCTTAATCCCACTGGCACGTCTTCCGTGGAAGAAGCAGAGTCTGGGGACGAAGGGGATGACCCGCCAAGCTCCGGGGGCGAGGTCACAGAGGCAGTTAAACAACTCCTTGGTGGCAAAACCCCTGGGGTAAATGAGGTCCGCCCTGAGTTCCTGAAGGCTCTGGATGTTGTAGGGCGGTCTTGGTTGACAAGCCTCTACAATCTTGCGTGGAGATTAGGGGCAGTACCCCTGGTTTGGCAGACTGGGGTGGTGGTTCCCATCTTTAAGAAAGGGGAATGGAGGGTGTGTTTCAACTATAGGGGAACTCACACTCCTCACCTACTGGGAAAGTCTATGCCACAGGGCTGGAAAGGAGAGTCCGTCCGTTAGTCGAACCTCGGATACAGGAGGAACAATGCAGTTTTTATCCTGGTTGTGGAACACTGGATCAGCTCTTTATCCTCTCAAGGATACTTGAGGGTGCATGGGAGTTTGAAGGCTTTCGCTTGGGTAGTCTCAGAATCTCATCTCTGCTTTTCGCAGATGATGTGGTTCTGTTTGCTTCATCGGGTGATGGCCTCCAGCTCGCCTTGGAACAGTTCGCAGTCGAGTGTGAAGTGGTGGGAATGAGAATCAGCACCTCCATTTCCAAGCACTGATCTGTTGTGGTGAAGAGAGAGCTGAGTGTAAATGCGAAGCTCTCAATTTACCAGTCAATCTACGGCCCTACCCTCACCTATGGTCACGAGTTGTGAGTAGTGGCTGAAAGAACAAGATTGCGGATACAAACAGCAGAAATGGGCTTCCTCCGAAGGGTGGCTGGCCTCTCCCTTAGAGATAGGGTGAGAAGTTCGACCATCCGGGAGGGGCTCAGAGTAGAGCCGCTGCTCCTTCACATCGAAAGGAGCAAGTTGAGGGGGTTCAGGCATCTGACAAGGATGACTCCTGGGCGAGGTGTTCCGGGCATGTCCCCCCAGGAGGAGGCCCTGGGGCAGACCCATGACACGCTGGAGAGATTATATCTCTCAGCTGGCCTGGGAACGCCTTGGTGTTCCCCGGACAAGCTGGAGGAGATAGCTGGAGAAAGGGACATGTGGGCTTCTGCTTGGGCTGCTGCCCCTGCGACTCGGCCCCGCATAAGTGGTGGAAGATGGATGGATGGAGATATTATTTAATTTTCTCTGTGCTTATTAAGTCATGAAATTGGTGATAAATTAAAACCTATTTATTTATTTTAATGTCCATCTTGAATTCAATGCTTGTAACATAACAGCATGTTAACCACTGTGCGGCAATGACACTTTAGAGCTATTGTCTTTCTACTATGTGCGATTAAATAAAAGATTTGAATTACATGCATATTATTGTGTTCAGTTTTTCCCCTTTACATTTTATACAGCTACAAAACCTTTCTGGAAATAAAGTTCTAAGTAAGATGTTTCTCTTCCCTCACCTGTCGGATCTCCTCACAAACAAGAGTGAATACCCAGAAGTACAACACACACTCAGTAGCAGCTGGACCTGAGGGTGGTGGGGGCTTGAAATCCACCAACAGCACGTAAGCAAAAAGCAAGAGAAACAGGAAGTACATCAGGACGTTGCCCAGAAATGAGGTAACCGGTGCAAACCAGAACTGACGCCAGCGTGACACTATGAATGGACTTTGTGGCGGTGGTTGGGGTACACCTGTAACAAAGATTATAAACACAGATTAGCAGGTGACTAAAATGACAGCATGTGGTGACAAGAATATTTTCTCAAGTCAGAATTTCTTCTTGTAGGGAGTGACAACGCTTGCAGGTAGAGTTGGCAAGATGGCGCCTGTGTTTGGCTTCAAAACTCAGACTAATGGTGTCAAAGGCTGAACTTAAGATGATTATTGATGCTTTTCTTTCTTCCTGTTTGGATTATTGTAATGGTCTTTTTACTTGTTTTATCAAATCAGCTTTAAATCATCTTCAGACTGCAGCACGACTCTTAACAGGCACCAACAGAAGATCTCAAATCAGTTATAGCCTCCCTTCACTGGTTGCCTGTAAGTTTTAGGTTTCATCTTTAAATTTTAGTTTTAACTTTTAGGGCGATACATGGTCAAGCTCCCCAGTATATATCTGACCTGCTGAATGGCCATCATGTCAGAGAATGCTGGTAACCCCACGCACTCTATTTAAAACTTGTGGTGATCGGGCACCAAGGTTGCGGAATTTTCTTCCACTGTTTTTATGCTGTACAGACTCCATTGATTCTTTTAAAAAGCAGCTGAAGACATTTTTATTAAGTCAAGCTTTCAACTAATTTGTTTGTTTTTATGTTGTATTTTACTGTTTTACATTGTTATTTGTTGTATTTCCATTATTTTCATTTTTATTCTCTTTATTGTGAAACACGTTGTGATTTTTATCTGTGAGAAGCGTTATACAAATACATTTTACTTACTTATTCAAAGATGACTCTTTAAACAGGACTCACCTTTAATGGCACTCTTGTGACCTTCTGAGTCACCTTCACTGGTGTAACAAAAACATTTTGAGTAAATAGACTTTAGCCAATACAAATCAATAACATTATAAAAACCAAATAAACACTGCTTGACAAACTGATGTTCTACAGATTATTACTGAATAGTGCCGGTAGAAATATTACTGTTGCTTGATGTCAGAGAAAGAGAAGACAGTGGTCCCATAGAGACTGTCACTGTCCTGATCCAGCTCATCCTCCAAAAGCATCTTCTCCTCCTCTTGCAGATCGTATTGATTCCTGCAAAAATACCAAACAAAAAAAAAATGCATTAAATGTTTAAAAAAATAACATATTAT
>VURO01038434.1:0-15697 GCA_015108175.1 Pelvicachromis taeniatus
GTGAGCGGTGTGGGCATTTAAACCATCAGGCCCAGACTAAAAGGCCTATGCACACATTCTAACCTTGATTTTCTTGAAAGTAAGTGTCAAGTCATTGAATTTACTTTCATAAAACATTAAAAAGAACCTCTTCTATTTATTTACTTTTCTCTCTGATTGCCCAGACTGTAAATAGGTTCAGTGTGTCTTAGTTTGTGATCTATTATTTAAACTGAAAAATTACTTTTAAAAATTCTGAGTTACAAAAAAGGGACAGATTCTGCTTTTCCTCATTTTTGGTCATATCTTTGTACAGTTTCAAATAATGAGCTCAGCATATGTACCTATGTTGACATTTTTTCTCTTCTTGGCTCTCTATGATGTCACTGAGTTTGGTTATCCCTAAAATTGTCATCTCAGGTAAGCAACCACCTGCTGTTTAAATGTTCTGTTATTGATGGGGCACCAATACAGAGAAAGTTGGCATAAAGATATGGGAAAGGGAGCTAAAACAACCCAGCTGTCACTATGTGGACAGCGAGGAATGAGGGGCTAAAATGCATGACGCAAAGATGGTGCTAAAAAACTAAAGTGAGACTTTTGTTTTCTTTTGGCAGATAACAAAAACATCCTAACATCAATCCAAGTCACAGTCCAAGATTTAAAGACAACAAAGAGACTGCTGGGGAAACGTCTGGTGTGGATGATTGACACGGTGACCCAGGGGAGAAAGTAAAGCTAGACATAATACAAAAGAGACAAATGGCTGCAGAATAAAGCAGGAAGTGGGAAGCAGGCACAGAACTAAACTAAACATGGGGGAACTGACACTGAGAGGAAAGGCAGGAAACACTGAGGACATACACTAAACACAACAGTAACTGGAAGTAAACCCTCAAGATTGAAAACACAGAAGGTGAAAACCTAAACAATAAGTAAACTAAGAATCAAACTGAAGATATTTAAGAATAAACAGAACTTGAAAGTCCAAAAACATAAAACAGTGGGTAAGAGAAGCAGAACCACGACGTTGTTACAGACGGATGATAAACTGAGGGGCTGCTCCGAGACCAGAGGAAGATAAATAAGGATTATTTGAAACTATGTAATATGCAAAGCTACTTGCAGAGCGACCAGTAGAATCTAAGACAGAAAATATGGATTTGAAAAAATGAACATAATAGGTACTCTTTAAGAACATGTAATAGAAGTACATATATGTTTCTGCTGGCAGAGATTGAAGACATACTATGTGCTTATACTGATGTATGTACTGAATCATTTGCTTTGAAACATTTTGACCTCCTGAGTGTGATCCAAGTGTGATGCTCAGACTTGCACTTTCATAAGTCACATTTGTACATCTGAGAATGGGACTGCTTCCTGCTCTCTCAGTTCCCCGTCGCTAATGACACTGTGTCGAACTGGTCGGCGCTGGAGCTGCTGCATAGCCCTCCCTGCATGTCCGGTGGACAAGCACAGAAGTTTGCTTAAGAGGGGAATAATTACTAGAGACCTACTGCGCGGCTAAATCTAAACCACTGACCCATGACAAGCTGTCCTCAGACCGTGACAAACGGTCCTCGTTCCATGCCAAGATTGTGGGTGGCCGGCTTTCTTGCTCCAAAAAGCCTATCTGAGGAGTGAGACCAGCTGCTGTAGCAGATTTATCTCAGCTGGGTGCCCCTTAGGTGCAAAGCTTGCCTTCCTTAAAAAAAAAGATTACTAAATAAAATGCATTGTCATTTTTGTAATATGTGTCAGCATATACACATATGTAGGGAAATGGAGCTGGTGGAGTGTGTATGTAGAGGGAAGTGTGTGCAGGAGAGTTCCTTCGACTTCTTAGGCAGCTCAGCGAGCTGGAGAAGGAATAAACTGAAGCCACATTCACCACATGAATTCACTGGGACTTCTCAAGAATTTGGATTCTGCTCCTTTTATTTTTCTTGCTGATTCACTGGCTTGACACAAAGCCCCCCGTTTTCCACCAGCTCATCTCAAAGTGTAGAAGGCATTGTGTAAAGCTGCGAGAGCAGTGGCCAGAGAGGATAAGAGGCTGCACTGTGCTGTCAGTCTGCTTCTCCCACTGGAGGGGATTTCTTCTCTCCGGGCTTCAGACCCAGAGTCAAGGGGTCACAGTGTGTGTGAGATAGCTGGGGCTACAATTTATATGTGTGTGTATGTGTGTGAGTCATTGTGCTACGCCGACACACGAGAAGCCATATGTTTCCGCCCAGTTCGCCGAGGAACAAATACGCCGGCTTTTTCACAAGAGTTCCCACAAGCGTCTGTTTTCTCGCTCACACTGTGTATGATGTGGTCCACATTAATTATGCTCTAAAAGAAGGATTACATGGGACACCTGCTTATGGTTTTCAGGCACGGTGAAAAACATCATGTCTAACTAAAAAGAAGTAAAACTTTTAAATTAGAAAGAAGGTAAAACTGACTCGTTCTTATAATAATAATAATAATAATAATAATAATAATAATAATAAGAACTCAAAACATGGCTCACAAGTTCTTTCTCTCCAACATTATGACACTTTCTAAAAACTTAAAACTTAATCTGTAAATGATATTTACATGACTGTGAGTCAGCTGCCTTCTCAAAGTGTTGTGTTGGTGTTCTAATACCTCCACTGATCGTTCTCCATATCCTCTATATTATAATGTTAAAAGACTCAAATTACTGAAGCTAATGAGAACTAAACTAAAGTTTCACAATTTAAACAACAGTTACTAAACTAAAATGAAAAATTCTGGAAACCAAACGAAACAGAACTAACTTTAAAAAATAAGGAGCTGTGCCCATGGTAGGAATGTGAAAATCCTAGGTAACTTCCTTCTTGAGTTATCTCATTCAGATGATTTTCTGAAACTTGACCTTTCAGTGATCTTGACCTTGAGGTCGAGGTCACTGAAATTCACACTCGTCTGAGATTTTTAGAAAATGCACTGCTGGTTTGGTAAAGTTGTTTCAAAATGCTTTACCTGTTCACTTGTTATCCATTCACTCGAGTCCAGCCGTTGAGGTGGGTATCACTGTTGTATATAAATGAAGTCAACTGTAATTTGGTGCTTTTTACACACCGCTATAAACACTTACCAGTGTTGTAGACGTTATGAAGGTCATCACCATGTAGAACAAGGAGGCTCTGCAGTACAAGGGTGCACATTCCTGTCACATCTGGTTTGTAGAACTGAACTATGAACAAACAGAGTACAATATTATGAAACATTCAAAAGCCATGCCACAATCAAACTCGCAGAGACAATAAAAACACCACCAGTGTTTGACATACAGCTAACAGTTACTGACTGAAGATGGGAAAATCCACAAGTTTAATGTCATCAACAAAAATGAACCACACCATGTTGCCTGATAAAATAAAGTTCATTTCCAATACCTCCATCCATCCATCCATCCATCTTCCTCCGCTTATCCGGGGCCGGGTCGCGGGGGCAGCAGCCCAAGCAGAGAAGCCCCGATCTCCCTCTCCCCAGTCACCCCCTCTAGCTTGTCCGGGGGAACACCAAGGCGTTCCCAGGCCAGCCGAGAGATATAATCTCTCCAGGTTGTCCTGGGTCTGCCCTGGGTCCTCTTGCCGGTGGGACATGCCTGGAACACCTCACCCAGGAGGCATCCTTGCCCGAACCACCTAAACGTTCCTTTCGATGTGATAGAGCAACGGCTCTACTCTGAGCCCCTCCCGGATGGTCGAACTTCTCACCTTATCTCTAAGGGAGAGGCAAGCCACCTTTCGGAGGAAGCCCATTTCTGCCGCTTGCAGAAGTTTGCATTAACAACATCACCACAATTGAGTGCTGGCAAAATTGTAGATTGGACACTGATGTTGTGACTTCCAGAAGAGAAGTGACCTGTACAGATTTGAAAAGAAAAAACACTGGATTATCAAAGTTGCCAATATGGCTGAATGCTAAACGTATTTCTAATGATCAGCAGCTTACATTATAGTTTGGTGTGCGTTTTGGTGTAAGAGACTTGGAAAACATGACAGTTAATGGTAGCCCTGCTTTAATAGAGTATCCTATTGCATTGCAGGCCAGAAGACGTGTCTCCACCTCCATGGTGTGTTCCCCTACATCTACGTGCCGTACGACAACTATGGGCAGCAGCCAGAGCGCTACCTGCGGCAAGTGTCCTTTAGCATCGACAGGGCCCTCAACGTTGCCATGGGAAACCCCACCTCCAACAACCAGCATGTCTTCAAGGTGGTGCTGGTCTCTGGCATGTAAGTAACTTGTGTGTGCTGTACTGTACCGACACAACTAAGCTGAGATTTGCTTCAGAAAGCGCCTTGACTGCACTGTTTGGTAAAGGTTGTTGTTAAACACAGCCTGTCTGAAATAGCGAAGCAAGTGTGGGCTAAAAAATTCTGACTTCTCTAAAAACTCAGATATATTCAGATATAAGTATTCTAAGTTTTCATGTCACATTATTGCTAATTCAGCTCTTCGGTCCCCCTATCAGCTTCAGAGTCCACTTTAAGATTCTGGTTTTAGCTTTTAGATATCTGCGTGGACAAGCACCAATGTGCACCAGAGAACCTTTACTACACATGACCTGTGTACATGTGTATGTATACTTTAATATGTGTATGTGATGTGGGTTTACATGTTGAATGCCTTTTTTTTTTTTTCCTTCTTCTTTTCTTTCAGGCCTTATTATGGTTATCACACCAAGGAGAAGCTCTTTATGAAGATCTATCTATACAATCCTCAGATGGTCAAGAGGTAAGAATCGAAGCAGTTTAATGTGAACAGAGATCTCCTGTTGTTTGAATGCCACACTGTGTGCGCCTGAGTTTGCCAGTTTACTAAACTGAAATCGATTGCTGTGTATTCAGCTGTACTCATTGATTGGCTGAGGGTGTGTGTCCATGGATGAAAGCACACGGGAAGACTGTGAATTATTTGCCAGAGTGATCAGTGTTAGTGTTGAAAGTGTGAGTGGCGCTACTGATTTGAGGCTTGGCAGAGAGCGAGTAACTCGGCGAGAGAGAGTGACAGGCTGGAGGAAAGATGATGTTTAACCTGGAGGGACGAGGAAGAAGGAAGGTGGGAAAGGAGACTGGCCTGTTGGGGAAAAAAACAAATGTTATGGAAATTGTGGGGTTCAGGGAATGTTACTGGCAGACTAAGTATGCGTAAAAATAATTTATTTTTAAGGTGAAACTTTTATTTGTAATTATATGGATGTTTGGATGTTAATGTATATATTTAGGCTATAAAATGTCTCTGAGTTCATCCTGGGTTCAAACCCACTTCGGGCCTTTCTATGTGGAGTCTGCATGTTCCCCCATTTTCACTAACAACTGTTGTATCCCACTTTTGAAAAACATGGAAGGTTAATGCTGCCAATGTTAGCCCCGGACACTCTTAGAAAAGAGATTGTAAATCTCAAAGAGTTTCACTCACTCATTAAGTAAAGTTTAGTTTGATTAAATACCCCATATTACCAGTAGTTGTCATATTCAGACTGTTTAAGAGGTTGTAACTTGACTGTATGGAAGCCTTTGTATAGGCAAATCAGCAATTTGCTGTCTTTATTTGAATGAATGGTATAATGGCTGAACGTTTAAAGTTTTTGTTGACTGATTCGGGGCTGTATGTGGACTAATGTGTATATAAAGATGGAGACATATTAGATTAAAGCCTTCCAATAAACTCCAATGCTGGGCCTAAGTGAAACTGAATTTACAAGCCCCACTTAACATGTGCTTAGATCCTGTCTCAAACATCAGTCAAGTTGATTTTCTGAAGCTTATGTAGTTAAACATTCCTAATTTCACAGTAATTGTCTGTACATATCAGCCAATCCTTGACATTTTGGCCTCTGCTGTGGAGTTATATGCTGCAGCTTGATAAAAATGTGGTCTGACATCACTGTGATCTCTCTTTCATCCTCAGAGCACGTGCTTTTACAGAGCAAAAAGGAACAAAGTGATTCTTGCTCTCTGTTGAAAAAAATCTTTATCAGATACAACTTCAGTGCACAATCCTTGATTTCAAGGCAGACTGCAGTCGTGACTGGTCTCCACCAAAAACAGCCGCTTTCTCTTGAGCTGTGGAAACATTTGTTTAGTTGTGTGTAAGCAGTTAAATGTCTTTCCTTTAAATCCCAAGCAGCACATGTGTCTTTTGTTTTTGTGTTTTTTTTAATAGAGCAATCTGTGTTTGTTGCAGAGTGTGCGAGCTGCTGCAAAGCGGAGCCGTGATGAACAAGAGTTACCAGCCCCACGAGGGCCACATCCCCTACCTGCTGCAGCTCTTCATAGACTACAACCTGTATGGCATGAACCTGGTTAACTTGGCAGCTGTCAAGTTTCGAAGCAGCCAGAAAAAAGGTATGGGACGTGGACAGGGAGAGCACAGTTTTCCAACTTCTTTTCTTTTTTTGGTAGGATTTTCTTTGTGCCTTGTAATCTAAATCTAATTATAGCATCCAATTGTAGTACTGACTTAAAAACATTTTCCTCATACATGGAAAAAACCCATAGATTAAATCTGACACTTACCCTCATGTCCAGCCTCCTCTCTCTGGGACGGTTCTTAGTCTACTTTAGGATGCAGGACGGGCTGCTGCTTTTTCATCAGCTGGCAGTGCCAACTTTCTTTACTCTTTACTTGATTGTTCCCTCGTTGCTCGGCAGGGATGAGAGCAGGCCAGGGAAGGGTTGCCATGCCTCATGTCATATTGAATTAGTCCTGATCTCCCCTCAGCCTCAGGATGCCTCTGTTGTTTTGTGAAAGCTTTCTCTGTTTTCATCCGTAATGTTGTCCTCACGCTTCCCTTCAAATGTTTTGTCTTGTGGTCTTTGCTCTTTTCTCTCTAGACTTACTTTTTCTGACCTCTTTCTGTCCTCTTCCTTTTGTTAATGACCAAAGGTGAAATACAGAGGACGCACACCTCCACATGAAAGTAATTCAGGAAGCTTTTCAGTGAAAAAGTGTGATGACAGGAATGGCAAGCAGATATTGGGAATCAGTAGCCTGCAGTCTCAGACTCAACCTTTTATTTGCCTGAGCTCCCTGTAGCTGAGTCCTATGTAGCTGTGTCACATCTACAGAGTCACAGCCTAGACACCCGCTGCAGATGCTCTAGGTTTGGGCTTCTGTTTGATTTATAAGGTGCATACACAGCAGAAGTTAGATGTGACAGTCTGTAAACAAGCAAAACATGGGAAACACTATATGCTGTCTTTATCTAATTTTAGCCACACTGCATGCAGCTCTATAAAAATAAACCTTCACCTTGTCTTCACCAGCTACCAGGGGAAATGTCAGTGGCTTTACGTGCTAAATGCTCCACCATGTTGGCTAAGTTTGTAACTTTTGCCATTAATCTGCTTAGCAGAGAAGTACATAGCTGACTGGTGTGGCTGTTTAATGTAGATAACATGATAAACAGTTTCCTGTCTGCATTGGAGGACTCGGGGTGAGCATTTTCACTGTCACCATGTTTTTGGTTTTAAAAAAAATCTATTTATGTATTTTGGGAGCCAGAGGTGACTATTTGGATGACAAGTCATCAGCTACTGCTCGTTACCTTATCAAGCTGCATCCATAAACTGTACAGGTGCATCACAGAGACACACTTGCTGCTAGCTATAGCTTTTACCCAAATTATAAAATATTCTGGGCTTAACAAGCTTTTAATCCTATAAAGTTTGATATTTTTACATGGGTGTCTATGGGGATTGACTCAGCCAGTCTCAAGTGGCCATTAGAAGAACTGCGAGTTTTAGCACTTAGTTGTTGTTTTTTTGTTTTTTTAGCCCTGTAGTTTGTGTTCAGTCACAGCGTGGCTATGGGACACCTATTTGAATAAATAGTCTTTGATCAAACAATAAAACACGCTTTTGCTCTACTCAGTAGAGACCAAGGTTTTGGTCTGGACTTCTACTATAGCACATGGCAGCAGTGGGAAGGAAAAACTCAAAGATGGCGGTCATCTGCTGCAACAGGTTTGGGGCAAGAGGAGGGAGACAGGACAGAAGAGACACTGGAAGAGCGCCAGAGATGAATAATATCTAATGATCAAATACAAAGTGGTAAATAAACAAATAAAGAATGAAGAACCAAAAAATGTGTCATTATCCAAAACTTGTGGACCTCTACGTGTGCTACAGCGAGCTGAACTCTTGATATCTCTGTATTGATCTGCTTCACATATCTCCTGGAGAGAGGTGGTAGTGTGTGGGCTTTAAGCTCAGCAGTGTCTTAGTGTGGTAGTGTCACGCTGGGGGTTTCTCTTCAGATCTTTGGTGGATCTTACCCAACTCCTCTCCCCCCTCATAGGCACTAAAACCCCTGATTGCCAACTCTGTTTGATCTGAGTTTAGGCCTAAACTCAGCCCTTTGGTCATCGTGCCCAATCAGACCTCTCTCCACACTCCCAGAGAGCATCCTGCCCAGCAGGACCACCTTCACTTTCAAGGCCATTAAAGACTCCAGGCAGGAAATTCCACACTTGTTCTTATAATAAAGTTCTTTTATAGAAGTCCTCACGCTTGACTGTCCTCCAACTAAAGCACAGTTCCCATGTTTGATCCACCTCTACACTGATGCAGTCAATGGAAAAAGACTCCTGTTCCCCATACAACAAAGAAACCAAAATGCTCCAATAATGGGTACACCAGTTTACATTTTCAGCTCCCCTCAATGTCCAACTTGAAAGGAAGTTCCTAATCTGGGATCAAGTAGCAGAATAACAATAGACTCGGCTGGTAAAATGGGCCAATTCAAGATAAATGAAACCCTTAATGTGTTTTGAAGTCCATTCAACATCTTGAACACTCTGGCCTCCTGAATACTGAGATTAAAAAGTGTAAGAAGTACCAAAAGGAGTCTCCATGTGACAAAACAACAGTTGTTCATCACACCTACCTGCTGCATTAAAAAAAAGAGCTTAATTATGATTCATTATGCCTCAGGTTCTCTAACAGTGTGGATCACAGTTTAATTGCTAAGAAGTCAGGAATGACACACTGGCAGCACTGAGCAGTTAATCAGTCAAGGTGTAAATGAAAGCCCCGTGGTTATCCAAATGTATTTGGAAGGAAAAATACTGTTACTCTTACTGTGATGCTCTCATATGCCTCTTACAGATGACGTGAAAGCAGACCCAGAAGGATCGGCCTCCAGCAGCATCAACCCCTGGAAGGTTCCCAGTACGTCCAAGCACAACGACAGCACCACAGGAGGCACGTTCGTCCGCTGGGAGGAGGACGCCATTCCCAGGTGAGACTCGCCACATCTTAGTCTAAGCAGAATCTGAATGCACTGTTTTTGGTTTATGTCCGAGCTTCAGTTGATATTTGTTCTCCGTAAAGATGATTGAAAACCAAAATGTTAGCTTGTTTTTATTCATTTATTTTTTATTAACCCCTTTTTTTTCTTCTTTTTTTTTTTAAATTCACTGACTGTAGCTCTTTAGTCCTGGATGAGGTGGAGAAGCAGAGCACCTGTGAGCTGGAGGTTGATGCCGTTGCTGTGGATGTTCTCAACCGCCTCGAAATCGAAAGTAAGTTCACTCAGTGTTGCAGCCTGAATGTAAGAAGGCAACAGGTGAGATAAAGTGAAATTCAAGATAAAGCACAGAAGAGTGATGGACAGCTCTGACGGCTGCAACACATCGAATCCAATATCAGCCCCAAATATAAACATTGTGGAGCTGACCTAATCCGTCCAATTACAAGGGAGCAGAGAGACGTACAGAGGATGAGATAGAAGGTTAAAGCGAACCTACGGCCAGTAAAGGCAGATACTGTTATCTAGTAAAGCAATGTAGTGCCAGAGCAGATGCAGCTTTTGTTCCTGAAGGATGTGTTTCAATCTCACACATCTGAATCTGTGGGACTTGTAGGATGTCTATTGTCAGATCCAAGTTATTTGTGTCTTGGTAAAGCTGTTATTGTGTCATGGTTGTAAAGGTGCCCACTGCTTTTGTTCTTCCTGCTTCCTCTTTTAAGGCTGCAGATATTCGATGAAATAATCACTCTGCACCTCTTCTTCTTTCCACATTTTTTTTTAATGCCAAAAGTGAGATTTTGCACTTAGTCTCGCCCCTAGTTAACCCACTTAGTAAACTTGGAGAGCACATTTACATCTGGGCTCGCTGTCTGTTTGCTGTGTTGGAGCTGCATGACTGTGTAATGACTGCTGTACAGACAGACCAGAAGTCCCGCTGTGGAAACATGTGCAGGCCTCCAAAAAAACTATGCAATAGTTCTTGCAGTTAAAAACAGCATTACGAGTTGCTGTTAAGCACCGCGTTTGTTCGATGGTGCGGACTTTGAATATTTTTGTGTTTAATTTGACATTTTTGTCCAGATCAAATTGGCAGGAACCCTGGCCTGCAGGCCATCTGGGAGGACGAGAAGCAGAGGAGGAGAGAGAAGAACCAGCCCTCCCAGATTGAAACCCCCGAGTCACAAGGTACAGGCGTTCACCATGGAAAATCTTTGCTTTGTCTATGTCAGTCTATGAGTTTCTGTTTCATGTCTCTGCTATCTGGGAATAAAGGAAAACATATGTGTGTGATCAACTGTATATAAAAGATGGTCATAGTCACTATGCTGTCACTCATTCATTTCTTAACTCCTCAGTTTCAGCATTTAGGTCATTCCCATTAGTTGTTTTTGGAGCCAGAAGTGACTGTTTGTGGAGCTAGCAGGCTTGGTAATCAAGCTAGGCTCATAAACTGAAAGTGTGCAATGCACAGTGACACACAGTTGCTCACTAATGCTAAGCGCCTGCTAAGGAAAACATATTTTCATGAAACAATGTTGATGCGCCCGCTGTATAGACGTTACTCCAAGTTCCAATTAAAAACTCCTTTATTGATTATCCAATTCCTTTAAAATCCATCAAAAACAGTGATCAAAACATTCCAAGTTTGAGTGGTCAGCAAAAGTCGACTTCCCCCATCACCCACTCATTCAAAACAATTTCCTCAGGCAGGTGATATAGCAATCACTACTAGTATTATCAACACCACGTGACCCAAAGCTACGCCTATCCATAACAACTAGATGTTGCACAAAAAATGAAGTGCCAACTTCAAAAGAGATAAAGTGTCAGATAATTGTATTAGCAGGCATCAAAAGCACAAATGTGATGGAGAGGTCCAGCAAATGGAATTGGCAGAGAGCTTTTGGCTAGTCAAACTTTTGATGGCACTCTTGTCAATAACAGCAGCCACACCTTATCAGTATCCAGCTGGGTTAGTTTTTAAAAAGAAAATCACCCATGCTGCACCCAGCATTTACTTTTTGAGGAATTGGTGGGGGGGGGGGGCGATTCTTTGATCCCAAAGAATTGCTAGTGCTGAAAGCCTAAATGCTGCCTGTGCTGTCAGAACACAGTGTATCATAGCTTAATGTTTATGGAGCTGCATAGCCACAGACTGTGCCCATGTGACACAGTACCCATACTGACTACTGCCCTCCACCTCCAAAGCGAGCGTCAGAAGTGACCCACGAAGCAGTGGGAGAATGCAGCCCGGCCTGATGAATCACATTTTCTTTGACATCATGCCAAAGGTCGAGCGCACGTCTGACTTATCTGGAGAGAAGAGAAGAGCTGGCAGCACGATTCACTTTTAAGGAAGGCCAGCTGACAGAAGCAGTAAGTTGCTCTGCAGCATAATACTTACTAAACATAGCTACAGGCCACCTACATGATTTTATGGCCGCTAATCTAGTTGATGCAATGGTTTCAGCAGGATAATGTGCTTTGTCATACTGCTCAGGAATGGTTTGACCAACATGACAAATTGTAACGTTTGAATTTCTCAATCCAGAAGAAAGGACATGTTTTGAAACATTGTTGATTTCAATGCAAACTTCTTCAGTTCTAATGTGCGGGGAGTGAGTCTCATTTTAGTTGCGCCAGTCTTTCTGGTTAGTGTGAAAGAGTTTTGAGAATGTCTGGAGGCAGTGCATACTGTGGCTCACTGTGTTCGTCTATCATGTTATGCTTCGCTTTGTCCAACTGTGGCATCTGTCTTGGTTTTCCTTCTAAAGCCTCTTCCACTGGAACATAAAATTTGAATTGTAACTTGTAGAGGTAATGGAAAATTCTAAGAGCTGTCCATATGATCGGTGGGAAAGCACTGTCTTTCAACTACAAACCCTTTTAATCTTGCCAAAGTCTGATTCTCCCCCAAACAAACACACGCACGCACGCACGCACACACACACACACACACACACACAGCTGTCACAGAAATAGGCTGCCAAATAATCAGAGCACTGCTGCACTGTTACAGAAAGTTTGCTCTCAGGCCGACACCCAAGCACGTGGGGTTCCCAAGCTTGAAAAGTGGAGTGAGAGAAAATCAGATAATGTCCACAAATTATAGCTCCTACAGAACAATTTACAATGTGCAAGTTCAGTTAAGAAAGACCCAAGACTGTGATATGCAGAGTTAAGGTCACAGTTTATTACAGACTGACGGCCAAACACCAGCATGCTTAACAGCTATTACTGACCAAAATGTTTTCATTTTAGCGAAGGACTCCATGCCTGGAGCAAAGAATGTTTCTAAGTGTCAGAAAGTGCGGTCTTGAAGTTGCTTGTGTGTTGTGTTCCAGATCGTGGTTTTGTCACCTCATCAGAGAGTGAGAAAATCTTCATGAAGAGAGTCGAGGAGATCCTCAAGGAGAACGAGTTTGATGTGTAAGTTCCTTTGATTTGTCTTGGTAGTGCCAGGGTACATGATATGTTAAAGACTGCATTAATCATGATCTTTATGATTGTTGTCTAAAATACTGCAAAGAAGCTTCATAATCTCATCACATAATCAGTTATTAACGCTTCAACATCCCCGAGAAGTGCTGTAGCACTTTTTGTACAGGTGTTAGGTTCACCTGTGCAGCTACTCATTAATGCAAATGTCTCACCAGCCAATCACATGGCAGCCTTTTGTGACGTCTCACTCCCCTCCATGGCGAATGGCTGAGCCTGGTTCTGGTTTCTTCCTGCTAAAAGAGTTTTTCCTTCTCACTGTCAGAAAGTGCTTGTCCATTGAGGGTTGTCTGATTAATGGGGTTTCTCTGTAATATTGAAGCGTTTTTACCTTACCATATAAAATCCCTTGTGGTAACAGTTCTTGTGTTTTGGCACTATATAAATAAAATTGAAATTTGGCATGTAGGCAGAGCTGAACTGCTGAAATTCAAACTGAGTATCAGAACGGGGGAGACGGGCGTCTAAGTGATGTGGTTGCTGTTGCCAGGCAGGCTGGTCTGAGTATTTCAGAAACTGTTGGGATTTTCCTGCACAAACATCTCCAGGGTTTACCGTGAAGGATTTGAAGACAAGAAACTGTCCAATGAGTGGCAGTTCTCTGGTTGCCTTGTTGATATCAGATATTTTGTTAATATCCAAAAAATTATGAGCATTCCTTTGTGCCTTTTTTCCACTAGCTCCTACTTGACCCAACTTAGTTTTTCTGTTTTCCAACAGGTACATGGTAACAGGTACTTTTTTCAGTACCTGCTCGGCCGGGGTTCCAAGTGAGCTCAGTCGAGCCAAAAATGTGATATCACTGGACAAATCATGAACGTGACTCTTTCACGAGAATCAAGTCAACCAGTTTTGAAACCTGGCCCTGCTGGAAATGCTACACACAAACCAACACCATGTTCCAACGATGAGGGGCAGACTTTTTTGTGCGCGGTGCCTGATCTGTTGAAGAGGGAGCTTGACTATAGATGTGTTGTTTGTGTCACATGAGAATGAAATCACCACCTTGCCCACCCATGTTGAGATGGTACTGAATTGTAATGGAAGGCGACCAAAACCGAGTCGAGTCGTGGCGAAACGAATAGGTGCTAGAGAAGGGAGGCATTGTGTCCTTTTTTCACGTGATGCACTGCCTTCAGGGATTCCTGGTAATTCGCATCACTGATGTGATGACCTTTCGCACAAAACCTCAAACTGATATTCACCTTCTGCAAGTTTGAGGTCCGTGGTGTCCATGGCAGAGATCATATCTGATCTGTATGATGTATTACTTGCTCTTTACCAGATTCAACACAGATGTCCTCATTTTGTTGTGGAATGACAGCTCTAAAGGGCCTTTGAAGTCAGTGTGGGTATGCACATCACAATTTTCTCTTGCACAATTATTTTGTTTGCCTTTCTTTTATTTATTTATCCTATTTTCCTAGTGTGAGAGTGCTTATTATGACTTTATTCTTTTCATGTTGAGTTATGGTTTGTCTTGTCTTATTGTCTTCATTAAAAATATAATAACTAAAAGTCAATATCCCATATCCGTCATAAAATTTGGAGTAACTGGCACAGGGTTGGTGTTCATGCAAAAGAGCAACAGTGTTTTAAAATGGGGACAAAATGCTTTCAGAGAGGAAAGTCTCCCAGTCTGGCAGCCCACATCAATAACATGTTGCTCTCGTTTTAAGTTCTTTGTATTTAGCTGTAATGAAGTTGTTGTGTGTCCTCAGTTTCTCTGTGCCTTAGTGTCTTTCTTTTCAGGGCAGAGAGGGAAGCAGTAAAATCAGAGATTGGATGAAAAAGCAAAGATGGGGAAAGTGAAATCGCAACCGAGGTAGTGGAGAAAAAAAGGGAGGGGGATGGTGAAATGATCGTTCCCTCTCCCCAGATGTAGAGGTAGAAAGTATTTCCTGTTATAAATAAAGTACAGTTGGCTCGGCAGGCGTGTGTGTTGCTGCATCACATCCAGATGGCTTCCATTCACCAACCCCTAATGTCAGACAGGAACAAAAGGGAGGGAGGAGCAGTGTGGACCTTAGGTGTAGAGTCTGGCTCGTCTTAAGTGATGGAGAGCGCTTGTACCCACACACAGACGCACGCACACATACAGAGTTGCCTGGCTCCTTTCCCAATTCCTGGCTTTCTCAGTCACCTTTTCTGTTAATACTCACACACAGCCTATCACTTCCTGTCTGTTGCCTCTCCCTTACACCTATGCACTGCTAATATTGTCTCACTTAGCATTTTAGGCTTTTTGGAAACTTCTTATTTCCCCTCACTCATAGTGTTCTTTTAATTCAGGGATTTTGTCCAGCTGTTCAGCTGAGAGCTATTTATGGCTATATTGTCCATCCATCCATCCATCTTCTGCCGCTTATCCGGGGCCGGGTCGCGGGGGCAGCAGCCCAAGCAGAGAAGCCCAGACCTCCCTCTCCCCAGCCACCTCCTCCAGCTCATCCGGGGGAATACCAAGGCGTTCCCAGGCCAGCCGAGAGATATAATCTCTCCAGTGTGTCCTGGGTCTGCCCCGGGGCCTCCTCCCGGTGGGACATGCCCGGAACACCTCACCCAGGAGGCATCCTTATCAGATGCCCGAACCACCTCAACTGGCTCCTTTCGATGCGGAGGAGTAGCGGCTCTACTCTGAGCTCCTCCCGGATGGCCGAACTTCTGACCCTATCCCTAAGGGAGAGTCCAGCCACCCTTCGGAGGAAGCCCATTTCCGCTTGTATCCGCGATCTCGTTCTTTCGGTCACTACCCACAGCTCGTGACCATAGGTGAGGTAGGGATGAAGATCGACCGGTAAATCGAGAGCTTCGCTTTTACACTCAGCTCTGTCTTCACAAGAACAGACCGATGCAGCGTCCGCATTACTGCAGCCGCAGCACCGATCCATCTGTCGATCTCCCGCTCCCTTCTCCCATCACTCGTGAACAAGACCCCGAG
>VURO01038449.1:0-12196 GCA_015108175.1 Pelvicachromis taeniatus
CTGGCGAGAAGTGAGCTACTGAAACAAGAAGGCGTCGGTGGGCAAGAGATGAAAATAGGGAGCGGTGAAACAACTATTAGCTCAGTGTTCCAACATTCAGAAGAAGGGACTGCTCTCACAGCTAGCAATTGACGAGGTACAACAAACATGCTACGGCAAGGGGGAGCCAGGATGACAGGTCAGGGGGGAGATATCATCAACCCCATCCGAGATTGGGTGCCAAGCCCTAAGTGCGAGAGAAGGATTGTTGAATGCAAGAGGAACTGACCTGAAAGATCATGGTGAAGCTTGAAAACTGGACCCTCACTAGATGATGTGAATGCAGCACTACGGACAATACCTACCACCACGATTACCCAGACTAACCAGCTGATCTACACTACGGCAGCAGTGATCAGCTTGGCTACAAGTTGAACAGCCACAAGGGGCAATACCCTCCATGGAGAAGGAGAGGCTAAGATCAAGGGAGGTTAGCCAACTATCGGAGCTGCAGAAAGGTGCAATGAAGAAGGTGATGGTGGTGACCAACCAACTGGACATAGTGGTGGTAGAGAAACAGAAGAAGACGGTCGTAGTGATAGATGTAGCGGTTTTATATACACAAACATACACACATATACACATGTATACATATACACACATATACACCTATATACATATACACACACACACAAACATACACACACATACACATACATACATACACATACATATATACCTATACATACATATATATTCACATATACACACATACAAATATACATATATATATATTTATATATATAAATATTCATATATATATATGAATATTTTTTATTCATATATATAAAAAATCCCCCGCTCGCCCCCTGCGGGCGGTCTATCCTTCAAGCTCGGGTCCTCTAGCAGAGGCCTGGGAGCTTGAGGGTCCTGCGCAATATCTTAGCTGTTCCAAGGACTGCACTCTTCTGGACAGAGATCTCGGATGTTGTTCTTGGGATCTGCTGGAGCCACTCTCCTAGCTTGGGAGTCACCGCACCGAGTGCTCCGATTACCACTGGGACCACTGTTGCCTTCACCCTCCACATCTTCTCAAGCTCTTCTCTGAGCCCTTGGTATTTCTCAAGCTTCTTGTGTTCCTTCTTCCTGATGTTGCTGTCATTCGGAACTGCTGCATCTATCACTACAGCTGTCTTCTTCTGTTTGTCTACCACCACTATGTCCAGTTGGTTGGCCACCACCATTTTGTCCGGCTGTATCTGGAAGTCCCACAGGATCTTAGCTTGGTCATTCTCCTTGGTGACGTTTCCCATCTTGACCTCGGGACTTCCAGGCCCAGATGTTTCACTTGGTTATGGCGTTCCATGTATGCCCTGCCTGCTAGCATCTTGCATCCAGCTGTTAGGTGCTGGATTGTCTCAGGGGCATCTTTACACAAAAAAAAAATAGGAGCGCGTTGTCGACAGGATACGAACCTGTGCAGGGGCGTAGTTGCTTTTTTAAGTAAGGCTGCCTTTGTCGTATGCACTTTGCATGGAAGATGTCGACTTGTTTGCAACCACTGTGACGTTTCAAAAAATTCCAACACAAACAAAGACAGTGAATGCCTAACCCTAACCGCTGAAATCAACATGTTTCAAAAGGTGTAACTTTGAAGGTGAATGTTCAGCATTTTTGGCTTCATAATTTCACCACGGCTTAGAGAGCAGTTGGCAAGTGTTGACATCTTCTGTATGAATTATTGGTGACCATAGCAATCTGCTTGCAACTACAGCAACTGCAATGAGGTTTTCAGTGCTGCACTGTCTCTTTATAGGTAATTTCACACAGCAACAAGAAGGTCAGGAAATTCACATTTTTCCCTAGCGGTCCCTAGTGGTTTCCAGGCAGTCTCCAACCATTCTCTAGGTCTGCAGAACTCGGGCCGAAGCAGTACAATATGCTTCTTTAAGGCACTTCAGTATCTGCTTCATTTTTCAGACTCAGAAGTTACATCCACTGTTTATGTGAGGTCTACGGTTGATGTCCCTAACATAGACTTACATTACCTCTGCCATACTGTTATAACTTTGTCCATTTATTTGCTCTGCAGGTGTGATCGCCGTGGTGATCTTTGTGACCGTGTCTGCATTAGCCATAATGGCCCGAGTCCTCTACAGGAGGAAATGCACATGTCAGCACCAGGAAGTAAAAACAGTGAAACCTGAAGACAATCCAGAGTTGCCATTCAGAAGCCGGATCACTTCACAGAACGGTCCCACTGAGAACCAGAAGGAATATTTTATTTAAGTGACGGTTCAACTTGCTTCTGACCTGGCAGTGTTGGAGCTGAGGGGACAGACAGAGATAGAGATGCCTTGTCAAGCCTCAGTGCTTTACACAACAGAGCCTGACTACTGGCTCAACAAGACAGGAAGACACAGACAGAACCAGAAACTCATGTTCTTTCATTTGGTTTGCTTTGTTTTTGCTTCTATGGTTGTGTTTTTGAACAGACTCTACAAATGGTCATTTGTCAATATCATCAGTGGAAAAACTGTAAATAGAAAACGATGTAAATCTTAATATTCTGACTTTATATCAACCACTCTTGTGACTATAGAAAGAACAAGACAAGAACAGGAATGATGTTGATAATGAATGTCGGCTGTTTCGTCAGTGAGCCCTGTTTATTTATTTTCATGTTATATTTCACGGTTTTCTACCTTCTGTTGCTGCGTGAACTGTGGGAAAGAAAAGTGCATCTGTTCACAATGAACATGTTTGTGTTCTCTTTTCTTTAACATTATCTGTTATTCATTCTTCTCTCATTGTTATGCAAAGCATTGCTTTGCATTTATTTTCTGAAATCTGTTATTTGAAAAGAGGTGGAAAAACCACAGATTGGTAGAAGTACTGAGGTACTGATTTAACTTCTTTACTCAAGTAAATAAAACCAAAAGGCTTTGGGATGTACTCCAAGTATAAAAGTAATAAGAAGCTCTGTTAAAGGACATTTCTACTATTTCGGTTCAACTATAGCTGACTAATGTCTTAATTTTCTGCCAGGACGTCACATTTCGCTGTCGCAGGCATGTCTTTGCTTTCCTCTCCTATTTCCTGCACATATGTTTTTCTTCTTTCATCTCTCTCACATCTTTTTATATTACGCATGATAAGCACCAGTAATGGATACACCACACTTCATTACTTCCCGCCTCTGGTTCAGAGTAGTAAAGTTTCCATGAAGGCGTTCCACTTTTTGTCCCGATATATATATTTTTTTCTTTTATCTGAAAGTCAGTTAAGTATGAAAATGTTTTTTTTTTTCATGTATCAACTGGTGCAGACCAAAGGACTATATAAAAAATGGCTCAAAATGTAATATTTATGTTGGACAAGTACTTCCAACCTGCTCTCTGGTCAAATAAAAAAAACCCAAAAAACTCCATTAAGTTTCATCTTCTCTAAAAACAACTTTTTTAGGATTATCAAGGTTTGGGGTAACAACAAGGGTATGAAACCAGTGTGGTCACAAGAAATACATCGCTGTCTTAAAATATTTTGTCAACCCATCACTCCACCCTGATCTCCTCTCATTGGAAGGTTCGTGAGATGAGAATAACCTCATCTAAAGTCTTCCTTTCCTCTCATTGTATTCGCTGCTCTTAACCGGGGATGGTGTGAAAATTAAATGTAGTGAACCGCTTGCATACACAGTATGTAGTCATTTGTTTTGGTGAGAACATTGTAAGCTGTCTTTTGCTATGGTGTATTTTAAGCAAAGACTGGATTTCAGTTTTAGCGTATTTTTTCTTTTCATCCCAGATGTCATTAGATTTTATTAGCCGATTCAGCAGCATCTTCAGGTGCAAGTTAAAAATGTTCATTAAAAGAAAAAGTGAGTAAATGACCCCTACGATAAACTTGACCTTTGAACTGAGAAGAAGTCGTGGAAGTGTGTTTCACTGATGGCACCAAATGCTTGAAGACAATGCAGGGCACGCTGGGAAAGACGACACATGCAGTAACACGCAGACAGACCTGGAGGGTGTGCATGTAATGTGGAATCGCCGAACAGAAGACCAAATAATAAAGTTGATTAAATGCAAAACCACAGACTAAAGAGGACACTGAATCAGTTTATATAGCGTGAACTCTTTAGTGAACGTCGTGTTGAGTTTTTTTGAAGAGTACTTTTCAAGGTGGCGTTGATAGGTTTGGTTCTCTTCTAGTAGTGCTTTACTTCTGAACTATAGCAGCACAATCCTTTTTAATCGTACTGAAGGTTTACTGTGGTGTTAGTGAGTTAGAGTGACCTGCTGTTAGAGTTTCATTTGTACAGCTATTTTAGTAAAAAAACACAGTTTTTTGTTCAGTGAATTGAAAATAAATGATCTTTTTCTGAAGTGGCTTTATCTTTTCTTTCACCTGAATTATAACGCTGCATTTTTATTGCATTATTAACCTTTTTGTTCTGTTACTAAAGCTGTAATTTTTCCATCACCGACTCCATTAACATGAACACAGTCTCTGTGAAACGGTACAGAGTAGAGTTGAATCAATGAACATGAGCTTTAGAGCTTGATCAATGAGCAGCTTTTAGTGCTTGCAAGACGCTCCATCAATTGAGATTTAGACAGCTAATGTCTGAATCAATTATTTCTCTGTTAAATTAAGTCGAAACGGCAAATTTTAATTACCATAAATTTACATCTCTGAATGTTAGGCTCTGTAAAAGTTAGGTGGGACTTTTTCTTCACCATGTGACATTTCTAATGGATATGAATATGCATCTGTCTGCAGAGAGGAGATAACTTCACCGTTTGCTCCTTTGTGATGCATTCAGGTGCAGAAGATGTCAGGCTAATTTATGTCAATGTGCACCTTGCCTCTCTCCGAGCTATAACAATAACACGTGAACACAAAGCTTTGACACGACTGTGCTTCCCACGATTGCTGTCCACCTACTTTGTATGCCTCACACACACACACACACACACACACACGCTGTGACGATTCAGGTGACAGCAGCTGGGTGGTTGTCAGCAGGTATTATTTACAGGGAGACACATCGGTGCCTCTAATAACACCTCATTAGGGAGAACAAGAAGAGGACTTGTTGTAATGACACGTGCTGCGGCACTCAGAGGGAATCAAATCAGATCACGAGTCAAGATTATTATCAGTTATTTGAAGTAAAGCAAGTTTTCAGCAACGGGTGGATGTGTGACGAGGCTGGCATTATTCTGATTGTCAGAATTAGATTTAATGAATACATAATGAGATACTGACACCAAAACTGCGAGTTTTGTTTGGTTTGAGAAATTGTTATTGTCTTCGTAAGCCAATGAAGCAGTCGGAATCTGATTTTCTAAGAAGGCGAGGGGGGAAAAAATGAATCGACTAATATTGCATGGTGATGGAAAGACTGTCTAAAAGATTTGTTTGTTTTTATTTAATAGTTTAAAAGAATTCCAATACAGAGCATGGGACTGATGTACTGCACAGAGTTTGTAAGTATTGCTGTTTTCCAACGGTGGTCTCATATTGGGCTTTTGTATACACAGTACACAGATAGAGAAGATTTACAGTGTTTAATTACCTAAAGGCAAAACACACCATATATACAAGACCATGGTGATACCAGTCATCTCTGATTGGGGTTTTAAGTTTTGTCAAGTCAAGTAGTAATCTCCTCAGACGTGCTTGGGAAGTACTTAAATCTGGATTATTTACAGCCACCTGTAATCTGTACATTTTTGGGGAGTTTAGAGATATAAACTCACTTGTGTAAAGAAACACATCATCGTGAATAGCATCACCAGTGACTTTGTGTCTGTGTTCATGCATCGTAATCATGGGGGGGGGGCATCCACAATGTGCATGCAAGTTTTTGACACTGTAAGAATCTGCTGTTGACAGACTCGAGGTCCTGCTGTGACTCGTGTCAGCTGGTCAGCGCTGTTAAAGAAACCTTGCTGACAGGATGCAGACCTCCTGTGCTTGCACACCAACAGTGAAGTCATCAGGGGTCAGCAGCAGGCAGGCCACAGGCGGGGAGTGCTCAGACAAGACACATTTTATGTGTGATGATTTTGTGGCTGAAGAAGTCAACAGGGACACAATGAGGCAGAGACCACGAGAATCACAGGAACAGCTGTTTTTTTTTTCTTCCTTTTTTTTAAATTATTTTTTTAAACCTCCACCACATTAGTGACCACAGCAGGGTTATCAGTCCTTCCTCACTTATTTTAACTTCTATGGCTTTTTCTGAATTGTGTGATTGCAGCACCCGTGGGACAAATCACACACCGGTTCCCATCGACGTCCATTCATCATATTAGATACTGACAGCAATACCACCATCATGTGGCCACTTAAAAGTGGACGTAAAATGAGCGCATGCAAAATTATTCAGTGGTTACAACATGCAGATCAAAACAGCGTCATAACTACCTGCCATTTAATATTTTTGCATTGTATCATTTGCAAACTACTAGTTTATCATTAATCTCTTTTGTTGCACAATGTTTAGTCTTTTTGCACAACCCACTGTCATTGTTGCACTTTCTACTGAACTGTTGTGTGTCGGTATCGATCTGTTGCGTCTGGTAATGCACCGTTTTTGTTTTTTGCATTTTTTGCACATTTGCACTTTATGTTGTCCTGTGTTGACTGTCTGTGATGTAGCACCATGGTCTTGGAGGAACATTGTCTCACTGCACTGTGTACTGTACCACTGCACATGGTTGAAATGACAATAAAGCCACTTGACCTGACTTGACTTGATCTCTTATCATCTTGGGGCCATAGCATGACAGTTAACTGGAAGGTAAATGGCTCTTCCAGGCCATATATCATATAATTTGTGTCTAGTGTCAAATACAATTTAATTTAATTTGCTTGGATTGGAAAATGTGGTGAATATGTGTGTATAATCCTTATTACAACTTCTTCTTTGTTTTTTAAACAAAAAAAACAAAAACAATATATATATATATATATAAAGATAAATAAATTAGCTTTCGTAAAGTTGTCATGAAGGATTTAAATAGTTATAAAGACCAAATGTCGTCATCATATCAGACTCTATATATGTAGAGATAACATCATGGGGGCTTCATGGGGACTGAATCACAATTGCACTGAGCCTGAAGTATTCAAGGAGCTGCAGTTTGTGGGACCGCATAACTGACTGTTTTAATTCAGTTTAATTCATTTTTACAATGCCTAATCACAACAACAGTCACCTGAAGGCAAGGTAAAGGTAAAGACATACAAAAAAACTGAGGAAACCCCAACAATTATATGACCCTCTATGAGCAAGTGCTTTGGCAACAGTGGAAAGGAAAAACTCCTTTTTAACAGGAATAAACCTCCAGCAGAACCAGGCTCAGAGAGGGGCGGTCATCTGTTGCAACCAGTTGGGGATGAGCGGATGAAGACAGGACAAAGAGGCAGAGACGAACAATAACTAATAATTAAATGCAGAGAGGTCTATTAACACATTGTGAGTGAAAAAGATGACTGAAGAAGAAACACTCAGTGCATCATGGGAAACCCCCAGCAGCTAGAGCTATTGTAGCATAACTAAAGGAGAATTCAGGCTCACCTGATTCAACCCTAACCATATGCTTTATCACAAAGGAAAGTTTTAAGCGTAATCTTAAAAGTAGAGATAGCATCTCTCTGCTGAATCCAAACTGGAAGCTGGTTCCATAGAAGAGGGACCTGAAAGCTGAAGGCTCTGCCTTCCATTCTACTTTTATATGGACACAAGTAAGCCTGCAGTCTGAGAGCGAAGTGCTGTATTTGAGTGATTCGGTACTATAAGGTCATTAAGATCAGATGGGGCTTGATTTTTATTCATTTTTCATTCAAGAAGTTCAGGCCAAGCAAAGTGCCCTTGAAAACAGATGCACATGAAAGAATTGCTTGAAGTAGAAAGTTAAAATATAAAACTATTCACTATTTTAAAAATATTTTTTTCCACCTTATATATTTTTATGCTATTAAAGTTAATCATTTTAACATGTGAATTTGTGGGGACTGACTCACTTTTGGAGCTGGCCTCAAGTGGCCACTATGTAACTACTGGAACAAGTGTCAATCACTTTAGTAGCAGTTCACCATGTGTACTATTAAATTGAAGAGTTTGCATTTTGGATGTTTTGCTGGTGTAGATAGTGTTTTCTGCCTGTCTCATTTGGCTGTGTCACATTTTTTTCTCAGTCAATGATGGTTTTTATTGAGAGTTAATTTCAATGGCTCTTCTGAAAGTCCAACATTCTTCTACGGTTTATAGAAATGGCCCAAAACTGCAATGAGTCTTTGGGGAATATCTATGAGATTATCTTATTCAAACATTGGATGCTTAGCTAAACAGAGATAAAACTGAGCTAGGCTGAAATGAAGAATGAATATACCCAGGGGACGTCGCTAATCTGTAAATCCCAAATAACAGCTCTGGAGGACAGCCTTTAATCAGAGTGTCTGAAGATGTGACTGAGTCCATCTCTGTGTGAATGAAAGAGAGATGGGTTTGTTTGTTTTTTAATACAAAGTGGATTTAGCCACAGAAAAATATTGCTTAGAAACTATTTACTTTCTATAGACTTTTTTTTTTTTCCAGTTCTGTTCTGTTCAGTTCTAAAATATGCTGGTTTTAAGTATATAGTTGTTAGTTATATAGATAGTTATTAGTAGTCAGGTCAGGAAGAGACCTTACCTCACGTAACGTAAACCGTATCTTTTGTATTGTTACTGCATTTGCATGTGTTCAGTTGGTGATGCATAAATATGTTTTATGCTGACTGCCAGTAAATATATTGACTCATGAATTCACAACATTTTCTGTTACACTGCTCACTTATTTGCATCACCGCTGTTGACGTGTTATTTAATTTTCTTCTATTCTTCCTATTTCTCTCATCATGTCTCTGACTGGAGACTGAGTGCACTCACTCAGTAATTTTGTGAGGAACTGGAGTCTAATGTTGCTTCACGCAACATTAGACTCCAGTCTAATGTTAGACACGCTAACAGACACGCTAACATTAGACTCCAGTCTAATGTTAGACACGCTAACAGACATGCTAACATTAGACTCCAGTCTAATGTTAGACACGCTAACATTAGACACGCCCTTTTGTGAACAAAGAAACTCTGGGTTAAAGAAAGCTGATGACTACCAATGTGATACCACTTAACCATACTATAACCAGAGATTTAGCCAGTTAACACAAAGAAAGCCCACCTTTCTTCATCATTGATGAGAACATTTATCATTTCATAAACATATTAACAACATTGTAGTGAACAAAAACAAAACTATTGGTCTTCATTACTGGCTCTGTCCAAATGGAGTCCAATTTTTCTGGAGGGGAACTCAAACTAAAGCAATCACACATCTTTGCTGGCTGGGTTCCTGAAATCTTAAATGAATGCATAAAACTTATCTGTACTTAAGCAGATCCATTTGCAAATGCATTATTCATATTCCCAAGGTAACCACAAACATTTCTGAAATAGCTCAGTCTTTGATTTCTTACTTCAAAAAAGGCCCCTTGCTTCTCACTGGATGAATACATTGGCCTTTTACAGGGTTGTGCAAGACAGGTCAGGACTAATTAACATTTCTTAAGATTCTGCTCACCTTTGTTTAAATATGTTTTAAAATACATTTGCAGAGTTAAACAATGCTAATTTGAAATGTCAGTCTATCAGCCTGGAGCAGGTAAAACTCCCTACGCAAGATGTTTAGTCACGATTCTTGACCTCAGCATTTCTTTTTTTTACATTTCTTCACAACATCATGTTTAAAGCTCACCCCCTTCCACATTGCATGGCATGCAGCTGTAATCCGGTCCAAGTATTTGATCAGCAGCTCCTCAATAAAGAAACACAAACTAAATTTTGAACGCTTTAAAAGTTCAGTTTGAGTTTATACTTTAAAAATCAACTTCAAAATGCTGAAATGATTTATTGCTTTCTTTGAAGAATGCGGTGCAGTCGGTTCGGAGGTGGTTGACCAGCTTTTGACCAGAAGAATGGAGTTCAGTTCTCATCTGACATCAGTATTAACTTTTTCTTGCAGTTCTTGTTTAAGATTTCCAAAACTACTTTGCGTGGTTAGGAAAAGATCAGGTCTGAGTTCAAATACACACTTTTTTTTTTAACAGAATTTTGTTCCACAGTGAAATGAAAAAGTGATGCACACAAAGATCTGTATTCTAGGCGCTGCCATGTGTCTGTGCCGTTTAAAAAGTCAATGAACTGTTGGTCTGTTGGCCCACCCCGAGTGACTTCCTAACTCTGTCGAGTTTATGACTTTTTTACATCACCTTTTGCTTAATTTATATTACCGCACTTCTGTCTATTTGCAGAGATATTTCTCTGCACAGAGCCTACTACTTTTCATTGCTTTTAATGATCAGTTTTAATTAAATTCTGTACTTTGCTTTAAATAACACAACCCACTACATCAAAGCACTTGGTTACGGTGGGAAGGAAAAACTCCTTTTTACTTGGCAGAAACCTTGAGCAGAACCAGGCTCAGAGCGGGGCAGCCAAGTGGGGGTGAGGGGAAAGAGTAGAGACCAGAAGGAGATAGGACAAAAGGTGCAATATAGAAGAGACCCAAGTTTAGTAATTACTAATGATTAAATATAGTAGTGAAGTGCAAACACACAGGAAGTCAAAAAGAACTACGAGGTGTTTAGGAGCATTGTTTGAGCAAACTTCTAATGTCGCTAATCATCATTTTATCACTGCCTTCCACAAAAGTATTCAGGGCACCTCTGCACAAGCTTAATGCATTCATTACAAAACCGTCTCACATGCCTTTTTTTGTAACACCGACTAATTGTGTTGTGTGTGTCTACATATCACATTTTCGGTCGTGTTCATATTCATTAAACACCAATAGGACGTTCAGCGTGACGGTATGTTCACAAGGGGACGATCCAACTCCACCACGGTCACCCACCCGCAGTGATTTTCACTCTGCATATAATCGTCAGTAGCATCTGTGTTCAAGTTACACCTCTCCATACATATTTATAACCACCCGAGAGACAGCCAGGTTATGTGCTAAGTTTCCTCTCCTCTACTGCGTAATTATTCAGTCTCGGTGGCTATAATACATCAGTAATGCTGTTTATGGCTCAAGGTCAGGGCCAAATGTCCACAGAGATGAGGCGGTGATGGATTACTGCTTTTCAGAGTCTTGAACTCTGCGGATCAGTGACAGATTTCAGCAAATCAAAAAGGATGTTTTTCTCTGAGTCACTTTATTGACGCCTCAGACCTCTCCAAGTAAAACAACCTAAAAGTTTCCCTGCATGCGCGCCCTCATTTGCTGGTTAAAGAAATAATTCACCCCCCCCTTGTCTTTAACCCAAAGTGCTCCATCGAGATAATTAACAATCGCTTCAATTTTATCCTGTGTTGGGTGCCTTAAGGAGTCTTGCTGGTATTAAACTTTATTTTACTTTTAAAGCCATGCCATCTGCATCTTTCTGTGTTTGATGTAAATACTATGCTATTTGCTATTTTAAGCAAACATTTTTTCCCCAGCATGGCAGACACTGCAATTCGTCCAAGTCACTGAAATGTCATTCAACTACAAGTTTGACCCATTGCATCAAATACCATGACTATAAGCAGCCCAATCTTTAGTGAAAGTCACTGGATTTAAACTATAAAAATTTTTATTGCCAAAACTTAGCCAAACATTAGAAGTAAGGAGCATGTGGATAAAAAGAGAAATGCACAAGTGGGAAACAAAAGACAGATAACTACCGTAATTTCCGGACTATAAGCCGCTACTTTTTGCTCAAGCTTTGAACCCTGCGGCTTATTGTCTGGTGCGGCTTTTCTAAGGCTTTTTCATGATTTTTGTGACATTGTAAGAGGATTTGTTTTGGTTTGCCTGGCAGAAAGGCATGTGATCAGACACGGAAAAGAGTGATATGTTGGTCACATGTCCGTCCGCCAACCAAAGTAGGCACTACTTTGTACGGCACGTACAAATTAGCACGAAAAAGAAACTAGATTAGCAAGCTGGCTCTCGCTGGCCCTGTACCCATATCTGCAGCAGGTCTCCAAGGTGAACAGCCTCTGGCATGTTAGAACAAGGCAGCTAAGGGAAGTCGGCAAGTCAGATCCATAACTTCAGGATAAGGATTGGCTCTAAGGGCTGGGTCGGGCGGGCGGCGGTGCGCGGCCCACTTTG
>VURO01038450.1:0-12500 GCA_015108175.1 Pelvicachromis taeniatus
AATAACTTTATCCCTGACCTGTCTGGTGTGTTCTTTGGACTTCATGGTGTTGTTGCTCCCAATATTCTCTTAGACAACCTCTGAGGCCGTCACAGAGCAGCTGTATTTGTACTGACATTAGATTACACAAAGGTGCACTCATCATTAGCACTCATCAAGCAATGTCTATGGGCAACTGACTGCACTCAGACCAAAGGGGGCTGAATAATTCCGCACACCCCATTTTTCAGTTATTTCTTTGTAAAAAAAATGTTTGGAATCATGTATGATTTTCGTTCCACTTCACACGTGTACACCACTTTGTATTGGTCTTTCACGTGGAATTCCAATAAAATTGATTCAAAAAGTGGCTGTAATGTGACAAAATGTGGAAAAGTTCAAGGGGGCCGAATACTTTTGCAAATAAAATAAATATAGCATTTATTTTATTTGTACTCTCTTGTTCCCTTACCTTTCAACTCTGACGGTGCTGTGCTATTGGAAACTGAATTTCCTGAAGGAACCCACCCGAGGGATTAATAAAATTTTATCTTAACTTATCTCTTATCTTAGAAACTAACAGACTGAGAAGGAAGATACAGCACAGTGGAAAAAAAGAGTGCCTGGCTATCCAGTGGGTGGTCGACTCTCTTCGGTATCCTTGAGATGCTCATTCACCCTCTGGACAGACTTTGCCCCACTGCAGTGGCTCCATTGCATGAAGGATGCCAACACCCGGTTCACCCAGGGGAGCTGTGGTCTCTGATTCTGCTGAAAAAATGACGCTAGGACCAGAGCATGAGAGAGACAGCTGGAAAGCTGTCCAAGTGGAGCTGAAAAGTACCAGTAAAGATGTACATTTACAATAAAAATTGCTTCACAAGCATATTCTGTTTGGCGCATGGTGACTGGGGTTCACACGTGTGTTCGAAAGTTATATTGTGGACGTATTGGAAAATCTTCAGAATGGTAAGCTTGTGTGTTGTAAAATGACACAAACATAAATATTGTTACCAGCGAAATGAAAACCCTTCACCGAATGGAGTACAATTTGTACACTTTCCAAATTGGTAGCAGCAACAAGGAGCTGAGGTCATGGAGTCAACAATGTATGCTAGAAGAAGGAAAAAAATCACCTTGAATAACATTTTAAATCATATATTTATTTGTGTGATCACGCCACTGTCATACGGCTGGAAGAAGGAAAAACATTTGTTTAAACAACATTGGTACTCCTGTCTACTTTATTACAAAACCTTTAATTCCTGTAGTTGCATTTTGTAACGCTGTTGGTATGTTCCGCTACATGGTAGCATAGCTAGACTCAATAAAAAATCATTATGCTTTGTTTCATGTTTTTTTAAAAACAGCTTTTGTGTATGTGGCATAAAACAGCAACAGCAGGGTTTTGTTCCTCAGCTAACAATGTAAAGTATTTATAACAGCATTTCATTATATATCACTTTTACATTAAGACTTTCTGTCATGGCAATGGCTAAATGTAAAAGTGCTGTAGGGGCAGAAATAACTAGGAGTATTTTTGGCTGCTCAGCTGTATGAAATGAAGAAAATAACATTGTGAGCATGTCTCATCTGGTCACAACAGCATGCTCTGAAGCGGTCCTCCTGGCCTGGGGTCAGTGAGATGTCAGAGAAGTGTCTATGTGAGCAAAGACACCCAGGAGCAAGGAGACCAGGAACCCATTGAACAGATTAGGAACTAGGTGATTTATTATTTAAACTGTGTTTAATGAAGTACTTTTTAATTGTGTGTAATTTTACGCTAGACACCGCACTTTTACTGAATCATCTGCACCACTGTAGAAGCAAAGGGTGGCCTATGGAGATGAAAAATAAAGCCTTACTGCAGTTCGTCTAGGTCCCAGATGAGGCTGGGTGCAAACCTGGAATCAAACAAAATGTTAGCCTCTATGGATAGTTTCCTTTATAACAACTCAAGGGCCAACAAGTTGTGTCAACGTTTTTATAACTCATCCACCTGGATAATTGAGTTATTGGCATTGCCGTATTGATTGACAGATGTCCCAATCTCTTGGGTCTCATCCACTACTAGGGGCGGATCTAGACAAATTTTCTTAGGCTGGACTGGAAATCCACTTAACCTCGGTCTAAGAGGAGGGCTGCACAAAAGCGAAGTACCTCGTCCGGGGTGAGACTATTTTAATAAAATTATTTGGGACGATAAATAGGATCGAGTTCTGAATATGTGCGCTGTGCTTTTTTAAAAACTCTGAGTTATGTTACTTTACACCTACAAGGAGTTGAGTCGGCGGCGTGTGCGTGTATGAAAAAGAAATTCTTTGCACGGACGTCGATACTTTGCTAGGTTACAAGTATTAGGAAATACATCTTAAACATTAGCTGAACAATGAGAAAAAAATCACGCTCACTCGGATAATCTTAAAGGTTCAAATCTCGTGTGATGACAAAAGTTCATTTTATTGTGTCTGTAATAAGGTTATGATAAGAAAGAAAAATAAATCCGCTGTTGTATAAAGAAAGAAATATCCCTCAGTTTCAGTCTTTAGACGCACCCTTGACACCATCTGAACCAAAAACATTTATCTTGGTTCCAGGATGTGGTTCCAGTAATCCATGTCCTTAGTCTGCTTGTCTTCAGCAAACTGCGGGCTTTCTAGTTCATTGTCTTCAGAAGAGGCTTCCTTTGGGGACGATAGCCATTTGATACAGTGTGTGGCGTATGGTCTGAGCACTGACAGGCTGACTCTCCACACCTTCAACATCTTCAGCATTGCTGGCACCATTCATACATCTATTTTCAAAAGACAATCTCTGGATATGACGCTGAGCATGTGCATTCAATTTCTTTGGTTGACCATGGTGAGATTTGTTCTGAGTTGAACCTGTCCTGTTAAACTTCTGTATGGTTTTGGCCAAAGTGCTGCAGCTCATTTTCATGGTGTTGGCAAAATTCTTATAGCCTAGGCCATCTTTATGTACAGTAACGATTCTTTTTCAGAGATCCTCAGAGAATTCTTTGCCATGAGGTGCCATGTTAAACATCCAGTGACCAGTATGACAGAGCGAGAGCAATAACACCAAATTCAACACCCCTGTTCCCCATTTGCACCTGAGACCTTGTAACACTAACGGGTCACATCACACCAGTGAGGAAAAATGGCTAATTGGGCATGATTTGGACATTTTCACCAGGGGTGTACTCACATTTGTTGCTAGCGGTTTAGGCAATAATGGCTGTGTGTTGAGTTACATAGAGGGGATTGCAAATTTATACTGTTATACAAGCTGTACACATACTACTTTACATTGTATCAAAGTGTCATATCTTCAGTGTTGTCCCATGAAAAGATATGACAAACTATTTACAAAAATGTGAAAGGTGTACTCACTTTTGTGAGATACTGTAGATATTTACAGAGAAAAAAAAGATGTATTCTTATCAAATTTATTTGATATGTCCAACAAATGCAGAGATGTTACTACTAATGGGCACGCTGAAAAATCACAATTATTTCACGAGTGATAATGAACAGCTCTGTCATAAACACTGGGCTAGGAGGTGTTGACACAAACTTAGGCCTCACTGAGCAGAGCGGCAGCTCTCACTGAGACACTAATATCATTGTGGGGGTTGTAGGGCTCTGTGAATGGTCTACAGTTACATATGAAAAGTCCTACAACAAGAAAGAACACTAAATATTTAATAAGGCATTTTAGATGCTGATTAACAAAAAACAGCTTCGAATTGACCAGAATTATTTCGAATTTAAATTCAAAATCTATCTTTTTGTATAATAATCAGTTTAGACTTTTACATTTAAATTAAAAAAAGTATATTGTAAAAGATTTTTTGTTTAAATGTTAATCTGTAAAGATGGCACTCTTTGGTTGATGATGGATATCACTATGTCAGCATCTAAGTATATACAGTATCAACTGGAGTATGGAGCTGGCGTTGATGTTCATGCTTGATTACCTAATTTCAACACATTTGTTAAACATAAAGACAGTGCAGTTATGTCTGCTAACTTTTTTTTTTTAATGTTTACTAACTTTATATTATTGCTGTCAAAGTTAACGCGTTAATCACATCACAATTAACACAATTACATTTTTTGACGCACTCAACCAGTCTGGAGCGCAGAATGCGTTGACAGAGACATTTCAGGGATTTTGATTCAGTCAACGCTCTAGATGGGTTACTTGTTAATCATGTTAGTCGTGATGACGGCGGTAACCCCTCACACTGATCAATCTGCGTTAACTCGTTAATGGGGATATGCCAATTTTGAGGCGTTAATGCGGATCAGATTACGTTAACGCTGGTAGCACTATTTTGTATGTTAAAAAAAGCAAACTCTAGAGCAGAATATCTACGCAAAAAACAAAACTATAGTTTCTCTAATGACTCCAAAATTGTCTCTTCTCCACATGTTAGCCCAACAACAGATTGGCAACCTGTTCAGAGTGTTGATGAAGTGACGAGAGCTCACAAGCCCAGTTGGTCACAACCAATAGAAAAGACCAAGAAGCCGAGAACAGCAACATGCTGTGTTTGAAATATGCAGGAAAGTCTGCACCAGCGTCCAGAGCCCCCACCTTGATCCAGAAAAAGTCCAGCAGCATGGCATGCATTTATGGAAGAATCCTAGCTAATGGGATTGTTTGCTGCAATGTAGCATGAAGTCAATTTCAAATAACTTAATATGTTAATCCAGATTCACCTGTATTAGTGTTGCTTAGCACAAATTTGCAACAGTTTGTGCCATCGTCAAGGCTAAAACCATTATGGTTCCAGCATAATGTCCATAATTTCCAACTGACGATCAAGTAACCACTTATGCAGGCACTGCAGTATTTTTGTGAACATGAAGTGTCAGCACCAAGACAAAACCTCTGCATAAACATTAGTATACGATTAAAAGTCCAAACAGGAAACAAAACAAACTAACTTTTAAAGCAGTGTCCCCCTTTTTGCTTTGTACTTGGCCAACTCGAGTTTATCACACACTTTTCAGTGCTTAAATTTCATCAAGCATATCAATTTGGACTTTTAGTATCTGTCATGGTCCTGGGTCTCATGACCCAGCGCTTTCAGTTTGTTGTTGTATTTTGTTATGTTCAGTCCCCAACCCTCATGTACCTTGTGTTCCCTCCACTGTGTTTTGGTCTGGCTGCCCTTAGTCTATTCTGTTTCTTAGTGTGCTGTGTTTATTTATTTATCCCATGCGTTGTCTGTTGTGATTTTATATTCTGCCTCTGTGCTCTCCCCTGCCTGTGTTCCCTCTGTAAGGTCCCTGTGTGAAGCTCGTGTCCGTATCTTCTCTGTGCTTTTGTGTTTCCTGTTTAATTTTGAGTCTTGTCTCATGTCAGTGTTTTCAGTTTTGCTTCCTGTGCTCGTCTCCCCTGATGTCTCCCAGCTGTGTTCACCTCCTGCCTCTCGTTCCCCCTCGTTATGTCTGGTGTATTTTAGTCCTGTGCTTTTTGTGCTCCCGGTCGCATCGTTAAAGTCTCTACCCTGCGTTGTGTGCTTCCCTGAGTCTTCTTGTGTTCTCCCTGAGGATTATTTATGGAGCTCTGGTTTATTTGAGTATGTTTCTTGTGTCGGCGAATAAAGCTGTTTTTGAGTTCTACTCTGGAGTCCTGCAAGTCTGCCTTTTGGGTCCTTTTCCTCGTTCCTGCCTGCACACAGCCAGCTAGATCATAACAGTATCATTCTAGATTAATATTTCTCACTTTAAAAAAAAGGAAAAAAAAGACAGGCAATGACTTAATGAGGCATTTATTTATTGTTATTAAGGAAGTTAACATGGTTAACTGCATTGAAAGTCATACAATAAACCTTTTAAGCATTGTGAGAGGTTTCTCCCCATGCCAGAGGAGAAAAGCTGTAGGAATATACATACAGTATATTTTATTGGCAAGTAGATATGTTTAAGTACATTCTCATCTACCTGGAACTCATGTACAATTTTAAAAAATAGATTTTGTTTGCATTGCAATCACCTTTTTTTATTTTATTTTATTTACTTTTTTTGTTCAGGATGTTAAGGATGAAAGTATTCACATTTAAGTGTTATGGGTTCTTGAACAACGGTGGAACTAAAGAGCACTGTTAAGTTGTTTTGTTTCTTTTTAATAGCTATCACATACGCATAGAAGGCAAGTCTATGCATCTAAATTGCTTACATGATAAATGGAAAGCAGTTTTATCATCTCAGGGGGAAAAAAGCGAACAATGTAACTGAGAACAAGTATGGCTGTCAGCAGCCACAATGTCACAGCACACGCCCACGACACAAAAACACTATGAGCACACATTCCACAAAACATTAGGCAAGTACAAAGTCAACCATTCAATGATAAAAACTGCATACAGTACACCACACTACAGAAGATCTCAAGTCAGATGATGGCGTTCACACAGGAGATGTTCCAAAGAACACTTGCTGTGGAGCAGCCACATAAGGAGAGTCCTCCGATGAAAGTGATGTCATGATTTAAAAAATTAAAAAACAATAAAAAAAAGATTTAAATCACAGAAAGAAGCTGTTCAGCCCCGAGATCAGTGGTTACGGAGAACTATCCACAAGGCAAGCCGCTTCTTCCTTTTTCTCAAAAGGAGAGATTCTGAGTCAACACTGTTACAGCAAGTTCAATCGCGAGACTGCAGTTTCTCAAGGCATAGGGATGGTAAGCAAATGTGCAGAAACTGACAATGCTTGACAAAATACTGAGGCCACATGTTTGAAAAGAGTAACTATCCTAATATTGAAGCTGATCGTGAAGATAAAGAAACAGTGACATTTAAGAACATACATTTTCATTTCTTACTGTTAGCTGATAAGATTCCACTCTCATATCTGCACTTTGAATATAAAGCTGGTGATTAGCCTAGCTTATCATAAGTCTAGTCTGTATAAACAGTCAAGAATCGCTTCCAGCATACACTTCCTCATAAAACCATGTTAAATTTAGTCATCCTTCCAGCACTGCACTATAGATGGCAATTTCTACCAGTCAGTCCACTGCTTCGGTCCAGACTTAAATCATCACAGTAACTAACGGATGAACAGCCATGAAATCTGGTGCAAATCTTGAATGCTAGGTACACTCATGTAGTGCCATTATAAGATCAAATTGGTGAATGTCTACAAAAGTAATGACATCTTTTAAAAAAACTTTTCTTTATTCTGCATGTGGTGCCAAATAGTAAATATTAGCAAACATAACAATACAACTTTCATATACCAGGCTGGGCCTGAGGAGGACCTGATATCTTCTCCATGCAGACTCTAGAATAAACATCACAAATTACATAAAAGTGAACATACCAAAAAGAATACCGGTCAATTTGAACTGTGTGCCTATTACTGTTATCTGAGTATAAAGAGCATCCAGACATTAGAAGATATAGAAAAAGTAGCACAAGTACTTTTCGTAAGTCCAATGTGTAACTTATGGTTTTATAGATTTAATAGAACTGAAGTATGTTCCTTTACAGATGATTTAGAATAGTGATGTCATTAAATATGTATACAAATACTATCAATCCAAATATTTGCTTTTATTGATTTACCTTTAAGTAGACATACGATAGCTGTTCCCTCGTTTCCAGTCTCTAGGCAAAACTAAGCTAAACAAATAGCTATTAGCTACAGCTTCATAGATTACAGACATGAGAGTGGGATCCATCTTATTATCTGGAGTACATGATTTTTTTTTTCTCCAAATGTATTCCAATAAAACTGTTAACTTTGATTGATACACAAAAGAAAGACAGAAAATACTCTCCTATAAAACATGTATACTTATGTGTGAATGTTTGTTTGTTTGTGTGTATAAACTCCTGAATCCAACTGACCACAACCACAACAATCTACTACCAAAACTGAGAGATGTGCGATTACTTCTTAGAACAGACTTTTAAAATTAAGTACATGTGGTGTTCAAAATAGGCAATGGTTTATAAAGGCATTTTATCCTTAACAAGAAAATAATAATTTTTTTTAAAAAGGGAAAATGCACTTTAAAAAAAAAAAAAAAGACACCTTTTTGGCAGCCATCAGCATAGGGCAATGCCTGCAACTGACACACAGCGACTCCCATGAAGTCCTAATATGTCAACATCCTGACTTTGCAACATAAGTGCAAACCGTCAGGAAACTCCTCTCAAAAATCCAGACTAGATTATTCAAGACTTAACTGAAACTTATGCTGCCAATTCAAAGTGCAGCATTAAGGACATTCGGCTTGAGCTCTGGAATGATTAACCAACACCGTTAATCCCAATAAAAGTATACTAAAACTTGTGAACTAGGAGACAAAGAAGCTAATTACACTCCCAAGAACCTGAATCTTTGTTTCTCTTTGAGGTGCTTTTGCCACAAAAAAAATTAAATTGTGTAGTTACAAATCAGAAGTAAAAACCACTGGAAGTGTTTCCCCACTTTTGTTGAGCCCAAAGATTTTATAACGAGGTGTAAAATGTGGATAAAAACTGTGTGAGTTTGGCACATGCCTTTTTCAGTAAACTCTTCACTACCATCTACAAACGATCAATTTCACTTTCCTTTCGTTAATTTAAAAAAACAAAAAAAAAACAAAACATACACATCAAAAAATGAGAGATGAGCAAAGGTTAGCTAGGTTCTTTTCCCTCTGAGGAGGGTGCTCGCTGTTGGCAGCCCTTTTTGCAGTGAGATTTACAAAGCCTAAACCCAAACTGTGGTTTAGTAGTAGATTTAGCATGTTAGGCTTCTCAAAGGCTCTTCTGATGATCACAGTGGTTTAGAAATCAACTAGAGGGAAAAGGTTCACGAAAGAATAAGCAAGAACAGGAGGGCAACCCCAGTTGGTCTCCCTCGTGTCGTATCGTGTAGCGTGTAGCGTGTGTGCGTGTGTGTGTGTGTGTTCGTGTCCCCCCCCAATTGTTCCATATCATTACGGTCAAGTCTTAGGCGTCAAGGTGTGGCTGGCGAAAAAACTGTCAGGTATCAAGATCCTAAAAAGAAAAAGAAAGAAAAAAGGACTTCATTTAATTTAATTGTCTTGATTTAATACTGGTCTGTGATAGATAGGGGTGGGGGTTGGGGGGTGCATGATGTTATGTATGCACTGAGGATTATTTACATGCAATCGGACAAACTGTCAATTTTGGGTTGTAGCATTTTCATATCATCTCAATCCTGAGGTGAATTATTGGATGAAACACTGGTTAAACACTGCTTCTTTCTCTATTCACAGACAGAAATATTAGTCAGTTAAACAAATTATTTGCATCTTAACTTTGACTGAAAGGGAACACTTAAAGATTGACAATGTACAACTTGTTATAGATTCATGGGAAATGTGTAGGATTATTTATGCTTCAAGGAAATCTTCATGTTTTGAACATTACATAATTCTATTGCAATAGAAGGAATGATTGGTTAAAAGACTAGAACATGATTCCAAGATATCCTGGATCACATGTGGTTTAACAACTGAACAGCCAGAGCAGTGGGGCCACCATGAACAAAACCTACAGCTTTCAGCGACAGTTTGACAAAGCCTATAGCCAAGTTATCCAAATGCCTCTATCTCTAGGACTGATCTCTGTGTGGACGAACAAGTTTTATTCAGAGGAAGGCGCAGGTTTCTAAACCAGAATGGAAGATGTGTGGAAGATCTTGTGGGATTTCTTTGTGCATAAAATTATTTAAAAACATAGTTAAGAGCATTTGAACATTTAGGCACAGATAAACATAAATGACCCCACTTGTTCATTTAAGGTGCTAAAATAACTTGATTGCTTGAGATTTAATGTACTAACAGTAAGTATAATGCTGCCAAGATGCAGGAATGAAAAAAGTGCCACTTTTTAATGTCCCACATAAGGAAATGGTCAGAGCTGTTACATGGATATTTGAGGTGTGCTTACTTATTCAAAATGTCAGCTCATGCATTAAGTGACAATAATAATAATAATACATTTTTTTAATTATTATAATTTACATTTCCCTTCAGTAAATTTAATCTTCAATATTTTTCTCTAGGTTATATATAAACTAGAAAAGATTAGAAAGTAACATTTAAATTTTTTTTTAGATAAGCTAAAACTGTAAAAGTTAACCAAAGCTAGTTTTGTTGTTTTCTCCTTAATTAACAATAACTCTGTATTTAATGCTATAAAGACTGACCTTTATCATTTTACCTACTGTAGACAACAGCCTTTATCTAGTTCCTTCTCTTTGACAAGAAGAACTAGTTGTATTTTTGTTCTTTTGATCAACTTCCTCTCATTTAAAGCTACTGTATGTCATCAGTTCTCTCTGTATGTTCTTCGTGGATTTACCTGGAGCTGATAGAGCACTGGTATCAAAAGGTGAATCTCATCTGAAGCTCTTCTGTTGCTGCATCAGCCCCACATTTTCATACACTCTGGAGCTGTCCTCCCTCATCCTGACAACAAAAACAATTGAACGAGAAACTGTCAATGCTTTCTTTACAAGGGTTTGACTCCCACAGGTCATTTCAGCGTCACTTACTCTGTGCAGGTGGGAGTAGGAATAGGAGTGCAAGGAGGCAGAGGGCTCTGCTCCCCTCCAGTCAGGTCAGACAAAGAGTACTTAATGTTGGTGTACTCACGTCCTTTAATCTTACTTTTCTGCGGAGGAGAAAGCAGATCAAAGGTATAACTGTGACTAGAAGTGAAGTGAAAAATTAAAAACTGAAACTGCTGCATACCTGCTCTTCTTCTATGCGCCTCTGCAGTGTTTCTATGTAGTGCTGTACAGCCATGTAGATGAATCTGTATTGTGCCTCAGTCTGCACCATCCCAGAGCGCTGAGAACGAACCATCTGTATGGTCTTCGGCACATCAATGTCACAGTCCACTCCTGCACCAGGAAAAATAAATAAATAATTTGACAAATTTTATTTCATGCATTTTGCATAGTCAGACTCCAGACTGCAGTCCAGATCTGGACCCAAACACAATTCTTTATGGAATTTGAAAGTCAGGGAAACACAGAAAAACAAAGGATTGAAGCTGAGATGGTTTACATGTAAAATGTAGTCAAAGAAAAAGAAGAAAAAGTGAAGTCAAATTAAACCTTTTTCATGCAAACCTTATTTTACAATAAAAGTTTTTTATTTAAATATATTATTACCATTTATTGTTAAATGTTCCTTCCAGTTTATAGAGAAAATTAATAATAAACATTGCTGAAATACAGATGAATTATACTTTTTATGTTTTATATGACAGCCATTTGTTGCTAATAAACAGTGAAAGTAATTTAAAAGAACTTTTATGAAGAACAAGGACAGATCTGTAAATTTATATTATCATCATCACCACCACCACTATAATAATAATAATAATAATAATAATAATAATATTATTATTATTATTATTATTATTATTATTATTATTATTACTACTACTACTACTACTACAACAACGGACTGTCAACAGGCCAAAATGAAATGATAAAAAAAAAAAGTCATTAACTCTGTCAGTTAAGCATAACTGGGAATAAATAAATATACCCATTAATAAATACTTAATTTTAATGTTTTTAAAAATGGGGAAAATAAATAATTAAACTACATAAAAAGTTGTCATTAATTAAGCTTCATTTTTACTTAAACTGATCTTTCTCCATTTTATTAACTGCTTCCTATGCAGCTCGTCAACATACTCAAACATCATCAAGATTTCGTCAACATGAAATCATTCCAGTAATAGCAGAGGAAAGCGTAAGTAAACTGTAAACAAAGTTTTGGAAATAGTGCCGTTTCTGTGTCTACTCAAATATGCTAATTTTAGTAGATGACAATGTAATAGCGTAATCTTCAAACAGCTGGTCAATTGGTCATAAAAGCCTGCAAAAATACTTCAACATTTTTGGAGATATGAGAGCTTGTCAGCTGGTACCTCTCATGATATCCAGGCACACTGGTTTCAAAAATCCTGCCTTCACCTCTCAGTGGATGATAGTTAGATGTAATTCACTTAGCTGATATCTAGCAGTTCAGTGTTTTATTAGTTTTTAAGTAAATCAGTTTAACTGCAATTATAGTCATCATTGCTGGATCGATATTTCACTGCAGCGCTGTCAGTATATTATGAACTGAATCATTCACTCATCTTTATTTGCTGATGTTCAGATGTGTTGTACTTGTTGATAATGGGCTATTTTCAATAAAAACTAACATTAGTGAGAGCATTTTCACCCAGAGCAGAAACATTTGGACCACATGCGCCAGAAATAATAAAATTATATCTTTTTAATGGCACATTAACATATTCACTTGGCAAGCAAAAGGGGAGATACAAATCCCCTGTAGGGTTGCATCAGAAGGTTCATCTGGCATAAAACTCTGCCAATATCAAACATGAGGAGCTACCTGTAGACATTAATATGTATGCAGCCTGGAAAAAAAAATAATTTTGGTTTCTGTAGCCATATCCCTTTCAGGTATCAACTTTTTAAAGTCATACTTTTGTGACTTTAGACAGCAGCTATCAG
>VURO01038457.1:0-12082 GCA_015108175.1 Pelvicachromis taeniatus
ACTTTGATGGTCGCTGCATCCAGCTTAAATGCGGCTGGTCGTAGATGATGGCTGATTCAGCTTTCAGGCCCCTCGTCTATGGAACCAGCTTCCAGTTTGGATTCGGGAGACAGACACTATCTCTATTTTTAAGATTAGGCTTCAAACTTTCCTTTTTGCTAAAGCATATAGTTAGGGCTCTATCAGGTGACCCTGAATCCTCCCTTAGTTATGCTGTGATAGGTTCAGACTGCTGGGGGACTCCCATGATGCATTGAGTTTTTCCTTTTCAGTCACCTTTCTCATTCACCATGTGTTAATAGATCTACCTGCATTCAACCATACTTGTTATTAATCTCTGGCTCTCTTCCACAGCATGTCTTTTATCCTGTCTTCCTTCTTTCACTCCAACCGGTCGCAGCAGATGGCCGCCCCTCCCTGAGCCTGGTTCTGCCGGAGGTTTCTTCTTGTTAAAAAGGAGTTTTTCTTTTCCACTGTCGTCAAAGTGCTTGCTCATAGGGGGTCATACGATTGTTGGGTTTTTTCACTGTATGTATTATTGTAGGGTCTACCTTACAATGTAAAGCTCCCTGAGGTGACTGTTGTTGTGATTTGACGCTATATAAATAAAATTGAATTGAATTGATTGGAAAGAGCTGGCCAAGTGATGAGACGTGGGAGGACCAACGACAGCACGGAGGGACTTCCGGGTCGAAGGTTGCCAGGCTACTATTGGAGACCACCGTCTATTTGTCGTGACATGCTTTCAAACCGGCGTTTATTAGAAACGGGCGTCAATAAGAGACAGGCCACTATTAGAAGATATACGGTATAAAACATTTGTAATTATAGTATCAAATGATTGTAAGCTTGTATCTAAGTAATCCTCACCGCTTGATCGTCGACAAAGGATTAAAAGTGTTATTCCACTAACTTGTGTTCAAGATGAGGTTTAAAGAAGAGTGGAAAAGCTGAGAGATTAATTCACTACACTTCTCACTTTGTGTTAACAAGAGATTAGTTAGCTTAATTTTTCTAGGCGATTGTGTATGACTAGTGTGCATGTCAACCGGTAAAGTGAAATTTAATTTCTGTGGTGAATGGAAAAATATGTATTGTTATATATGTATCATAGTTAACTGTATTGATTTTAAAAAGTGAATTGCAACTGTCTTGCCAATCAATACATTAATCTGTAAAATACAACATAAAAAAACAACAACTAGAGACTAACAGAAGATATCCAGCCCGCCATTCAGTGCTGCATCATTGCTTTTCCTTTAACATCTGCAATACAGTATCAGCCTATAATTAAAGGCATCCATATATTATATTATCCATTTTTCCACGATGTATACTAATGTACAATATGTGAGAGTCGCATCTATTTTATTATGTATGTCTTAAGGTTTTGTATTTGAAATCAGTGCTACTCAGTCAATTATGTATATAATACATGGCAAAAAACAGATGATGGCAAACAGGCCTGAACTAAAAGAGATAAAATGACTCAGTCTAATGGCCTATAGTGGAGTGGGGATTTCTGAGATGTTGTCAGATGTTATCAGTAATCTCTGCTTATAAACTGCAGAGAAATCTATGCGCACATGAATACACAGATAACACTGGCCTGAGTTAGTGCCTTGGTACAAACTAAAATCCTTTCCATTAAAAGCAATGCAGAAATGTTAGAAAGAATATGAGGAAATTATATATTTGCAGCACAACCAGTTGAACGACAACTACAACTGCAAATGAGACCCCCTGCACAGTTAACACTGTTATATTGTATATTATGCATGCAAACCATTGGTTACACACACAGTTATGTAACTTTGATAAAAAAAGAGACAAAACTCACATCAATAAGTTAATTTTTTTTATCATTGCACAAACAAGGAGGAGACTGAAGATTGCAGTTGCACTTATCCTAATTTTAATGATATGATATACAATGATATAGCCTTAAAATTATATTTCATTTCTAAATCATATTTAGAACCATAAGTAAAACAAAAGAAATGCTGAACAACATTTTTTGTGTTAGCAGCTTGTAAGCAGCAGTTGTTATCAGTGCAAACTAAATGAAGGGAATTATCTATCTTTCTTTTTTAATGAGCTGCTGTCATTGATGACAGACTACCTAATTCAAAGTATGAATCTCTTGCCACAAGGTGCCAGCTGCAACAGCATTATAGTGCAATAGTAATGGCATGACATTAGTCAAATGTAAGCCTTGTTAGTGTTTTCTTGGAAAATTTTTAAGTATTGCATGACTGCTTATCGCTTCAGTTGAACAAAATAAGTAACTTAACCTTGTAACTCTCCTGGAAGCTGCACACTATTCTCACAAAATAAAATTATGTTGTAACTTCAGTCAAGCCCTTTAAACCCGACTTTTGTGTTACGCAACTTCTTATTTTCCATCCACCCTTTGCTCTTCCTGTCATATGGAGTGTAACTAGTGCATTGCTAGTTACAGTGTGGCAGAGGTTGTTGAAGTAGCTCCCGTTTTAGGTAAATTGCTTTGATATATGTCTGGACTTATTTCACTTTTGTGTGCACTGGGAAGGGTAAACACATGGTGTCACTATATCACTGATATTGTGATATTACACTTATATTACGCATAAATATCAGTACTTTTGTGGATGGTATAATAAGGAACAGCCATAGGGGCAACTTAGGATAATGAGCCCTGGCAAGATTTGTGTTCATGTGGGTTTAATGCAGTTAGTATTTGCTTATATATTCCAATGTTGAATGAGCCCATCGCTACAAATAATCACCAATGATGCAGCTGAGGATAGGGACATCGATGATAAAGGTCTGTATATGCAGAAAGGTATTTCTTACAAATCAAAAAAACTAAAATGCTAACAAGGTAATCATATTTGGTAGGGTCTTGCATATGTAATCAGTGAAATTAATATGATTAAGTCCTATGTACTGATCTGATCTTATCTGTTTAAACTTAATCAGCATCACCGGGGGAGGGAGCTGGAGGCTATCCCAGCTACCATAGCGCGAGCGGCTGGGTACAATATGTACAGGTCACCAGCCGGACGCAGGGCTAACACATTCACAGCTATGGGCAATTAGGAATCATTAACTAACCTAAACCCGACTAACTTCATGTCTTTGGACTTCAATAGAAGCCCAAATACCCAGAGAGAATGCATGTTCTCCATGGGAAGACCATACGAATGCTACACAAAACTTTTTTCAATAACATAGTGAGTTTATTTACAAGTGAATAGCGCAACAATTGTCCAACACAAAGTCCACAGTAGTGATGAGCCTGCCTCCCTAGTGCCTGTGATTCTTCTTGCTCTGTCTCTCCATAGAAACTCTTGCAGGCTCAATTTGCTTGCAGCTTTTACAGAGAGATTTCTCCACAGGTGTCGGCATTCAGAAGAGAAGGGAAAGTTCCAAACAGGTTACAGAGCAAGACAACATGCATGGAGTCGGGAACTGGTGTGTGATGTTCAGCAGGTGTGCAGAAACCAGAAGGTGCTAACATGAGTCCTACCAAGACAAAAAACAGCACAGAGGTATACACACATACACACGCATACACACAAACTGGGATAGAGGTAACATGAGATAGAGAGCAAGAAAAGGAGCGAGAGTGAGGCAGAGGAAGTCAAATGACAAGTTGGACAGTAAGGACAGAGAGCCCATGACAAATAAACAGTGAAATACTATTAATGCATACTCTCAAGTTACAATATATATACATATACAAAATATGTAACTGTGACTTCTTTACATTGACAAAAAAGAGAAGAGTAACTCTAGCTGTATGTAGCACAGAAATCATTATACAAGTTCTAGTTTTGATTAATGTTTTTAACTGTAATAAAGTATTAACATCCTAAACATCTCTTTACTGTTATTTTATGTACTATTAGGAGAAATGTCACACAAAAAATGAAAACCAAAGGAGATCCCTGAATTGGATAAGGTATTAACAAAATGGATGATGAATGTTTTGGTGGTTGCATTTCTTCTCATCTCTGTCTTTATTCAGCCACGCAGTCTTCTCTTCATATTAAAAGTGCAAATATCAGCTACCTTTTGTCAAGAGCAGAAAATTCTGACCTTTGGACAAGGAGGAGTGAATGAACAAAAGATGACGAATCACCGCACTCATACTCTTCAATCGTGAGTTGTGTGATGCATGGAAATTTTAACTGGAGTTTTAAGGTAAATTTTGATAAACTCACATTTCAAATCCTACTCTCATATAAAAAGAGCATAATATATAGCAAAGAAAGCAAGAGAGATAACAAACTAATGTTAAGGGCTTAACCATTGCAATATTGAAATTTACCCAAGGGGGGCACCCTGAAGCTCTCCTGCATCAAGAAAACAGCAAGGCAAGAGCCACTTATGCTCAGGCTCTGATCCTTTTGGAAAGTCTAAAGACCTTTAAGGCTGATTCAAATAAAATACATAAAAGGCACTAATATATAGCTGTCAATCGGTTCGATAGATAGACAAAAAATGGTCAAGGATCTGTGTCAGTTGTATTAAACTGATTTGCATGTAGATAAAATGGACTTCTGATCTCTAGTGTTTGATGGTGTTTATTCTTTGTAAGAAAGGTAGAACATTCCTACCTATGCTCAGCATTATAACTGAACAGTCAAAAATCATGCACACCAAAATAATGTTCAATTATGAAATAAGACTGGGATGTTAATCTGCTCCATAATATGACCTGTGCCACTAGCACAAGTTGGGGAAATATTTCCTGTTTTTCAACTAAAATCAAATAATTACATAATATTTACAATAATTAATAATTACGAGTGGCTCCTGCAGATCCCAGAAATAACATTGCAGATCTCTGTCCAGAAGAGCGCAGTCTTAGGAACAGCTAAGATACTGCACAGGACCCTTAAGCTCCCAGGCCTCTGGTAGAGGACCCGAGCTTGAAGGATAGACCGCCCGCAGGGGCGAGCAGGGAAATTTTTCCTATGGCCAGGTAATCCCTAAACAATTAATGCTATATGTTTTTAAACTCTGTGGTCAGAAGAAAGGGAGCTAAACTGACTCATGAGCTCATATATATTGCTTTCACCAAATTTTACTGCCTCCTTCAGAGCAAATATTGACAGCTGAGGTTATCTGTGGACTGACAGCTTAAACTCACTATGGTGCCCACAGTTGTTTGTCCTACACCAGCAATTATAGCTAAGATTATGCACTCAAATTGGGAAGAGAATATTACCCACAGTAATGTATATATTACCCACAATAATGTAAAATATTTACTACAAGTTTTTAAGTTTCATTTTTCAATACACCTAGTACTATTAGTGTATGCAAACTAAGAAGCACTTTGATCAAAATCATCTAGTTTATCAAAAGATGCAAAGATGGCATTTTTACCATTTCTTATAGCACTGCTACTCTGTAAAGCAGCTGACATGCATCTCACCAGTGTAGAATAAAGCTACTGACCTTTGTAATGCTGTGGCCTTTGAATGGGTGTGGTTACAAAAGATGAAAATTTCTAACAGTGTGGGTAGACAGACCTCAAAACGCATGAAGACACGGTTACCAGGTAACTGTGAAAGTGAAAAGGTGACCAATTGTGAGTGCCTAAGGACACATCTCATCTACAGACAGACTTGATAACTTCTTCTTTAATGATCCTTTCAGGGTCATTTAAATTAGAGATCCACATGAAAGTAAATGAGAATGAATCGCGATATATTCCCCAAACACTACAGACTTCATTAGTGTGGGGCCACAGATATATCTCTTTTAAAGGTTCTTTATATGGGAAGGTGGAAGCTCTCCAATGACAAACCCATTATCTGTCACTGCTCAAGGTTAAAGTCACTAGATCCATAGAAATCAGAATTGGAAAATAGGTTACTTCTACATGAGCTTGGATTTTATCATATCTGAAACTGTTATAGATGATCAGTGTCATTATGAATGATGAGGTCTCCCTCTCGTTATTCAAAATGCTAGTGAAAGGTGAGGATGACTTTCATTTCCTCTCAAGATACCATCTTTTCTGTAGCTTGCACATGTAAATGAGTAAAATGGAAAACCTTAGGTAGTAGGTGCTATGCCCTCAGGTTCAGTATGTTTAGCTACAATGTATCATCTCGGAACTGAAATTTTTCATGCGTTGACTGGAGAATTTCGGAGCTGACAGAGGTAGTTAGTATTTTTTTTAAATCTGTTTTTATTTCCATTGTATGTTGACTTAATGTATGGCAGCATTTGAACTTGGTTATGGTTTTGTTTTTAAATACAAATAAATGTTGCCAAATGGTACTAAATTTGAAGAAAGAGCAATGAAGACAAAATTGCAATTTTCAGTAGTATAGACTGAAATAGAGGATTACTTTTTACAATTCACAAATTACGCAAGGCAAATTAAATTATGCAAGGCAATTAGACATTTTTCTATTTAGCATGCAGATTTTCAAAAGGCCATTTTATGAAGCTTCTATCCCAAAGACATTCTAATTATTATCACATGTGATGTTATATAAAGCCAAAACTTGACCAGACAATTTTTTAAAAAAGAAAAAAATCAGGTCTTTTCTAGTTCAATGCAACCATCTGATATATGAGAATCAAGGCTATCGGCCCAATGAATATCTGTCGTCAGTTATCTTTAGTTCTACATGTATCACTGGTAGAAACTGTCCTTTTACCTACTAGCAAAAAAACTAGATTATTATCATTCACTATAATCAGTGATAAGTCAAAAGCAATGCACATTTATTAATCCACATCTTGGGCAAAAGTGTTTGTTTTCACCTCTCTCAACCCAAGACTACTTCGATCATTTATTAATGGAAGAACAACAAAGATCTGAAAAGAAACTACAAATACTTGTAATTCATATTCTGACCCGGTAGTATTATTTAAATCCCTGAAAATGGAGAGAGCTTGACATCTACAGTACATGTATCATGTAGAGCAGTGTTTGCCAAACTTACACTTACACACATTAGAAAAATCACACGGCACACCATCAAACAAAAATGTCACTAAAAGCATATTGATAATTTTTCCCCGTGCACCAGCCACAGCAGTATTGGCTCAGTTTGTCCCCAGGATATTATTTTTGCTTTCTTCTGACCACTACTCATGCTAGGGCCTTCATCTGGGTTGGAGTTTTCTCCAGGACTCAGGTCAGACTGACTTCTTTTTCTTATCAAATATTTATCTATTGCTATAACGTGCTGCGTTGTCTCACTCACAGCATGACTATTACATAATTTCTTCGTCTTCTATTTTACTGGCAGTTGGCAACACATTTAATTAGAGCAGGTAGTTGCACTGCCCTCTAGTGGAAGAGAATTTCATTTTTCTTGTTTACTCCCACCAGTCGCTTAAAGTACTAATCAGGTGGAACCAGATAAACTTCCACGGCACACCTGATCATTTCTCATGCACACCTATGTGCACAGTGGTTGGAAGACACTGTTGTAGAGAATCCTTCCCTTACACTGCTGCCAAGATGAAAGAGTATAGACAGCTACATGTATTTTTGCTGGATGGGTTAATAATGAAATAGTGTGGGAGGTGAAGTGCAAAAAATTGTTTATTGTTAAAGCAAAGGTAAGCGCTACATAAATCTTACATTTTGTTGACTTGGATATCTACAATATTAGGTCAGAAAAGTTTGGGTAGTATGAATTTTTCATATTAATGTTGTGTTATAACAGTAAAGTTGACAGAGTATTGTCCCACTGTCAGGTAAACCATTCCTACAGTTTAAATAAGCCACGACTGACAGCCTAGGTTTCTGTGGAGAAGCAGGGATTGGTGTCATTTGGCTGCTGCCCCTGAAAGAAAAGGTTACATGTTGCTCATACGTTGGTGCCATACTCTGTGCCCTTCTGGCAGTTTTAAATAAACACTGATTAGTTTATCGGAAAGCACAGCAACTATCAGGAATTTTGGTCAAGTTAAACTGAAAGGATAGCTGAAGGGCAAATGACTGCAGTACTGTTTTGCCCTCCAGGTGGATGTGAAGCTTTCACATCACATGAAAACTATGAATTGTATAACTCCTCAAACACTCTCTCAGCCTCCTTATGTGGAATGTTGTTGTAACCTGGAAGCACACGGACTATACAGAAGAATCAGTACTATATGAGGCAGAGGAATTCATAAAGTAGCAATATGTATGGTACTGATAAGACCCATTCTATGGACTGATAACGTCAGAATCAGATACTGCAACACAGTCTGATGGTAGTTTGTGAGGTAATCACATTTTTCTACTGACTTGACCCTGTAAACAAGAAAAAAGGCAAGAGGTTGCTGGTAGTGGTGACATGGTGGGATTTTTTTAGGAACTGGAGGCAGTTCTGAGGCAGACTAAACCTGCATGTTTGAATGAAACGATTCCTGTAGGATCCTTGCATGGCCATTTCTGGGGGAAATATGCCATCAGGAAAAAAACAAAATAAAAAAAAACTTGTGAAGCACTGCTGGCGTTTATGGTGTTTATTGCCAATTGTACAAGACATTGGTGTAAAAAGTGTGAAAAAAGAAAGAAACAAAAGCAAATAGCAAATGGTTAGGCAGTTACATGATTTTGCAAAATTATTACATCACCTCCAGTCTGACAGATCCTACGCTACAGTGGTAACAAAACAGGCTGAAATAGTCAAGTGGCCATTTCTGAAATCTGCCTTGTATTCCTCACCCTTGTCCCAAAGGGTTGAACAGCAGCTTAAATGACCAAGAGTTCAATTTCCTCATGGGGCCATATATTTTTCCACAATATTTTTACTTTAAAGTTTTGTTTTCACTTGATGTTTACTTTCATTTTCAATAACTGTTTGGTTATGTTCAGTCAACAAAACTGCTTGGTTGGGCTCAGCAAAAGGAAAAGGTCAATTTTCTAGGTTGCCTGGGTTACAAACCTCCTTGAAAGCAGTCTATAAAAATATTTGTAACTGACCTGAGAAAAATAAAAATAAATACAAAAAATTTCATGGCCACAAATGAAGCAAATGCACCACATTTAACACAATTTCACACATTGCCATGTTGATCATTTTCATTATATTTATTTATTTTGCAACACCTGCTTACTTCCGGCAGTGAAGTTGTACTAAGACATTTGGAAGACAGAGGAACTAGATCAAAACTATCTGTATGCCTTTTTGTAAATGGAAACCGAAATTTAACATTAAATCAAAACTAATAAGCAGTGAACAACAAAAAAAGGAAGAGAATTTAATTTGTAGAGGGTCCTTGATCCCCCAACCCCCTTATTCTACTTTATTATCACCACGTCTTAATGTTTTGTCCAACACGTTTTACAAGTTTCACCAAATTTACAATCACAATCAGAAAGTATTAAAAACTATACTTCAGTGTCATAGTTTGCATGAGCTTTTTTGCAGCTATTACAGCATTTGTTTTACTTGTGCACATATCTGCACATCTGGACACCTGAAATTGAGCGGTACTGCTTATTCTTCCTGGCAGGTCTTTTCAAGACACATCAAATTAGACAGGAAACATCTGTCAGCTGTCATTACAGATCTCTGTACAGATGTTCACTGAGGTTTAAATCAATCAATATTAATGTATATTATGTATTACATAGTGTTTGAACACATATAGTGTAATGGCCAGAGGTGGAAAGTAACAAAGTACAAATAATTTGTTACTGTACTTTTCAATAGAATTTTCAGGGATCTGTACTTTGAATATTTGTTTTTTCTGGCAAACTTTTATGTTTACTCCCTACATCTTAACACAAATATCTGCACTTTCTACTCCTTAAATTTTCAAAACTGTCTTGTTGCTTTTAGTTCTTTATTTCATGTCACTGCCGGCCTTCATCAAGATCAAACCTATTCGTGCCTTAACAGTAACACATGAAAGACAATCCTGTTGGTGTATGAATCACCCTGGCATACAAAGAGATGAAAGATGCAAAACCATATCATTTATGCATAATTATAGTGCCATAGTGAGGGGTTAAAGGGGCCCTGTGTTTTTTTTTTGGTAAAATGTGTCCAAAATTCTACTTTTTCACTTTCACTTGAGTAAAGTACACCACTGGTCAAACGTTTTAGAACACCCTAATTTTTCCATTTTTTTAAAATTGAAAATTATGCAGTTTAATGTCTCATTGCACTCTGAAAAGAAAGGATAGTACAAATAAGCAAGGAGTCAATTTATAGACCAAAATGTATTCTAAACTTTTGACTCATCAGAGTAGCCACCTTTAGCAGATACAACTGCTGAACACACCCGTGGCATTCTTTCTACAATAGAAATCAAAGATTCTTCAGAAAGTTGTTCCCATATCTGTCACAGGAGCTCTCATAAATGTGTGCCACTTGTAGCTTTCACTCTTCTGTCCATTTCATCCCAAACCAGCTCGAATGGGTTTAAGTCTAAGAGATTGTGTTGGCCACTCCATGTTTTTAAGCTTATCATCTTGTTCTTTTTTCCAGAGGTCGTTCTAGCATAGCTTGGACGATTGTGGGTCATTATCTTGCTGTAGGATGAACCCCTGACCAAGTAGGCACATGCCAGAGGGTACTGCATGAATGATTTGAATTGCATTAAATCCCTGGAAAAAATTGGGGTGTTCTAAAACTTTTGACCAGTAGTGTAGTTCAATCAGTAATTCAAGTGTCTATAACTCTACTTAAATACAGAATGTCTGTAATTTTGCTACTTCTGGCAATGCCTAAAAATGCCTTGTTCTTAATGGATTTGAGTAATCTGTATTTTAAATCATAAGCTTTTTTTCTTGAAAAATTTCTTTTTTCTTTTTTTAAATTAAGCCGAGTTTATGGCTAATAAAATTCACATATTTAGTATATATCAATTTTCAAGTACAGTCTTGGTCTGATATGACCAATATTCTACAGAAGGAAATTATTGCTATATATAGTTGCTAAATACTTTCTCTATAAATTCTTTAACCATTAGAGCACTTCACTCTGTGGGCTTACTTGTGGTTACTAGAGTATTTAAAGGTAGGATGGGAGGTTAGTGGAGATTATTAGGGATTATTAAAGTATTCTGATTCTGAGACAGCTTGCATCAACACCACATATGAGCGGGCGGAGTGAGGTATGGGATCTTCCCACACCCCAGTTCTCTGTTCGCCATCTGGTGCGGGGGGCCAGGAGGAGGAGGAGCAGGCAGTCTTGTCAGGGTCTGAGCTGTTGGGCTTCCCTTAGACTCCACCTCTTTAGGAACATCTTAGGCCCCCCCAGGTGCGGCCCCTTCCATTGTGCCGAGCGCCTTGGAGCTCAGGTCTCTGGGCCCAGGACTCAGTCTGCTCTGGTGCAGCTGGCTGCTGGCAGAGCCTGCAGGCTCATTGCTGTGGCCCCCCATGGCTTCTGCACCGTGACTGCTGGGTGCACACAGGTGTACACAGGTGTACACACAAGTGTCCTCTCTCTACTCTCTATTCTCTCCTTTATTTTTCTTTCCCTCTCCTTCTGTTAACTCTCTTCCCAACTTCTCTATTCTTCTTCTTTCTCTTCTTCTCCCTCTGTCCTGTCCTGTCCCACGGAGGACACTGTTACACTTCAATAAGTATAGGCTGCTAGTGGATTCCCATGATGGGTGTTTCTTCTTCAGTCACCTTTTTGAGTCACTATGTGTTTATACACCTCTCTGCATTTAAAAAAATGTATTGTTATTAATCTCTGGCTCTTTTCCATATGTCTTTGTCCTGTCTTCTTCCCTCTACCCCAGGCTGGTGGCAGATGGCTGCCCCTTGCTGAGCCTGGTTCTGTTGGAGTTTCTTCCTGTTAAAATGGAGTTTTTCCTTCTCGTTGTCACCAAACCGTTTGCTCATCATATGATTGATGGGATTTTCTCTGTTTTCTTCCTATTATTGTAGGGTCTTTACCTACAATTAGGTGCTATATAAATAAAATTCAGATATTCAATTGAATATCTGTTAAGTTAACTAGAAAATGTGCATTTCGTAACAAAATGCTGGGTGAATGCCTGCAATGCTCAAAACTTAATACTGCACATCACTCTGAACACACCATTCTCACTGGCAAATATGGTGGTGATAGCATCATGCTCTGGGGGTGCTTCTCTTCAGCAGGGACAGGGG
>VURO01038458.1:0-10835 GCA_015108175.1 Pelvicachromis taeniatus
TACTGAATTTCCTGAAGGAACCCACCCGAGGGATTAATACAGTTTTATCTTATCTTAAACACGGACACACAGAGGGAGACACAGAAGGCACAGACACAAGTAGAAATAATAACCAAAACTAAACAGAACAACCCGGGCGCTTACAGAATACTCCCTAGAAATAACAAAGAAGACTTAACATAATACAAAATGACAAAAAACACAAGAAACTGAAACCGCTGGGTCACTGACCCAGGACCGTGACAGAACCTGTGTAAAGGTCTTTTGTATTACGATTCAAATGCATTGACGCCCACTGAACAGTCTACATACATTTTGAAGCTTATTGTTTCTGGAGATCATGAGTGCAAAAACATGTGTTTATCTCTGTCTCCCTCTACTGTAGTGATGGTATAACAACTGTATAAATATTTAAGATTCAGAGGAGAAAAACACAGGTCTTTAAAGTCATAAAAAAAAAAAAAACAACTTAAATGCAACAATAAAAAAAACTTGGATGCTAATATGGCATACAATAAAATAGCCTTTACTTTATCTTGAAGACTTTGTTCTGACAGTATTGCATCTATTTGATGATGTATATTTGGTCTGTTGATATGTTTGTTGTTGTGTCTGTGTTTGGATAAGTCTTCTGGAATTGTGCATTTCTGAAACAGTAGCTCAAATTTAAAAAAAAGACTGCAAATATAAATGGGAAAAACTGAAACATTTAAATAAAACACAGAAATGTACTGTAAATTACAAAGTAATAAAAGTTTATTGGCTTTACTCTCTTTACTTTTTCAACTTAACATCAGCATTAGTGTAAGTAGACAGTGATTAGCCCCACATCATTGTTCATCTTTTTAACTCTGTGTCTCTGTAGACAGCGCCATCTATCACTGTCAGCCAGTTACTACACTGTTTAAATCAAACCACAGTACTGCTCTGTTATGTATTCTGTGTTAAACAGTGTGTAAAAGTCTTGATCCAATTTTCTGGGAAAATTGGAAATTGGTGCAAAAATGAAGGGAGACAGTGAATGGAAATACAGTCTCCCTGCTCTCACCCCTAACTGGTCACAGCCGATGGCTGCCCCTCCCTGAGCTGAGTTCTGCCGGAGGTGTCTTTCTGTTAATTTAGTACTTTTGTGAGCAAAATGGAGTTTTGAATTTAAAAAGTTGAGGCAAAGATTAAGTCACATAAACAAAGCAGTTTGCAAACAAAGTTGAGGAAGGAAAAGGTGCGTCTTTTTACAGGATTCTTGAGTGGCCAGCGTCATTATGAGACAGATAGCATTCACCTTTAACCATCTTTAACCATTTATCTCAAACCAGTTTCAATATGAACTTATATGACACATATTAAGGTTTATGCCATCTTTCAGGGGAAACGGGCATAAAATCCAAACAGTTGATGTTTTAGTTCATTCACCTGTTTGGTGACCGGTTTGCATTAATAATCATCTAAAATTTACCTTATGGAAAGTGAACTTGAATATCCTAAACAATCCACAGGTTCAAGATGGTAAATTAAATTGATACCAAATTCAAAGAGAATGAAAATGGAGTGGTAGCACCACCCATGGTGGAGGATGCACATAAAGCATTATTAACCCAGACCCAGTCTGATGCACTAAAGAAGGTTAAGCAAGAGAACATCAGGAAGTCGACGGACCAGTTTAAAGAGATTCTTTGACAGTAGCTCTGTAGGCCTCAGCAGAGGCCTAATACTACTACTTGTTGCAGATTGCTGCCCCCTCTAGTAAACCTGTTGCTAATTTCATTAACACCAAAGCATCTCAAACTGATTAACAACCTTTTCTGATACATAACTGACCAGATCATTGTGCCAGAAGTTTTACTGACTGCTATACTTAAAAATGTTCCTTTAATTTTTGAGCATTGTGTGATCAATTTAAAGCCACTTTGAAATTCTGAGTTAAAGACAGAAATTTATTATTCTTGACCAAAACAAAATAAAAATTGGCCCAATATCCACAGAAACACACACACTCAGGTACACATTAACATGGCAACGTACTGAAAGAAATCTGGAAACATTTTAACCCTTAGTTTGATCGCCCACTCCCCTGGTATCCCTGACCTGGAGTGTGCACTCCAGCGTTTTCCAGGGCTCTGGACCACGGCCTCAGATTGAGTGGTGCTTATTCTCAGTCCTGCTCACATCCAGCTGTGAATCGTGCAAGCTGAAGGCCACCACCCAACGAAGCCAACAGAACCACATCATCTGCAAAAAGCAGGAATGAGATTGTAAAAGTGGAAGCTTTCCGCTAGTTGGCTATGCCGGGAAATTCTGTTCATCAGTTTCAGATCTGGAAGGCAACTCCTCCCAATCACGCCCCTCCAGGTCTCACTGTCATTGAACACGATAGCGTCTTTTTACCTGTGTGTAATTGGAAGATATTTATATTTGTTCAAAGAAATGACTAAAAACATTGAACAGATGCTGTTCAGAAAAAAAAAGCATACATTTTAAATCACAGACGGTCAGATTTGTTCTTTTAACGATTCCTTAAACTAGAGACTAAATAAAGTTTAGGTAAGTAATTTCTAATTTATTATATACTAAAGATTCATTTGCTGTGCTTCATTTTTCTTTCTGTGGGCTTGTTTACTTGAACAGCAGAAAATTTCAGTTTTCTTTTCAAAGCTGAAAATAATTCTTGATCCCAGGTACACATATATGAAAAAAAAATATCCTCAGGTGATTTCCAAGAACAGTGCAGGTAAAAATCAGGCTACAGACTGTTCTAAAAGCTTTTCCCTGAAGTTTGTATCTACTTCACTTGAATGCAATCAAATATTCAGGATAAGCCTGGGCGTCATGGAAGACAACAAACATGGTGGGATTGGCCGGGTTGTCCACAACACTGTCGTACAGGTCAGTGGAGGCGGGGCCTTTCGCTGGTGGTTCAAATATGCCTTTCTGTCCGACAGTGAAGTCACCAGTCAGGACTCGGCAGAGGTACATAAACTTTTCCCCGTTCTGACTGGGCTTGGAGTAGATGTCAGTGGTAGAATAAGTAGCTTCGACAGCAAAGTATGTGCCATTGCCATATAATGCAGCTGAAAATGAAAGAGCAGTAGAAAGTCAATGAAAAACATTCTGCAACACACTTTCTGTTATTCGTAGTAGTCACAGCAGTCTGAACTCAACTAAAACCCCAATTTCAAACAAGCTGGGACAATAAAAAATTTAACTAAAACAAAATAGGGTGATTTGCAAATCTCATAAACTCATATTCTATTCACGTACAATCGCTCACAGCAGACTACCACCTCATTCAACTAACTCCAGAATTCCTCTCTTTTCTGACATCAAACTTATGAGGCATAGATACTGACATTTAACATTACCCCTCTGATTGATTTCAAGCTTCAGATCCTGTCTGACATACTCTTCTACCTTATTCTGCCTTGATGATTCGAGTCACATACTCTTAATTCAAGATTGCACCTAATCTGTTTTGCTTCCTATCTATACCACGGTGGAACAGGTTGAGCTCTCCACAGCTCCTGGCCTTGCTTCACTTCCAGCTTATCTCCTGCAGTAACAATGTATCTGTCCTCCTTCTCTCTGTCATATCAAACAGTTTGCTCCTCTTTGCTGCTGCTTAACACAGCTTGCACCTCTCGTCACTAGAAGTACACTGGCATGTACCCAATATTGATTCAATATATTCAATATTGATTTTCAGCCTTGTACTTGCGCACAGAGATTTCTCCAGATTATCTGAATCTTTTGCTGATATTACATACTGTAGATTCTCAAAGTATTCTCTAACTTACATTGATTCATATTTTTCTGAAAGTGTTCAACAGTTTGCTGACTGGTGAACTCACGCCCGTTTTTACTTCTGGGAAACGTTGCCTCTGTACGATGTCATGTTTTACACCCTTTCATGTTACTGACCTGTTGCCAGTTGTACTAATTAGTTGCGAAACAACCCTTCAGCTGTTGCTTTTTGGCACCACTTATTTTCCAGTCTTTTTTGATCTGTGTTACTAACTTCAAAGTGAGATAATAATTTTTATAAACAGTTTGATGTTTCTGTATTCTGTTATGAATAAAATATGGGTTTACAAGATGTGCAAATCATTGTATTTTGTTTTTATTTTACCTTTTACACTCACTCAACTTTACCTTGGCAAGCTACACACAAATAAAGGAAGTGTCCCACGTGACTTGAAATGCTCAGGTTATGTCAACAAAAGTTCAAAATCCTGTAATCCAGTTCCTCCCTTTCTATATTCTATATGTGGACTAAAGCTTATTTTTAAAAAAGTGTCTTTATGGCCAACTCTGCAACTCTCAACTGTGTTATGACTAAATTGAAAGGAGTATTTCTCATACTCACCCTGCACCCCCAAAAGCTATTGTCAAGAATGTAACATCATCTCTACCAGAAAAAAAGGTCCACAAGAATCTCACCATTCTTTCCAGCGTAGCTCCTGTTGAAGCCACGGTGATTAATTTTTGACACAGATGCCTCACAGGTGCCATGGAAAAGGCGTCTCTCATTTTTCTGATGACCATTTCTCACCTCCATGTCACGCTTCTTGATCTGTAGACTCTTCCACAGTCCAGGGTTCTGGATCCGCTCAATCTAGTGGACGAAAAGTGCTTTTTTGTGTAGTCTGATGTAGATTTATGTTAACTACTTTCATAATGGTTTGACATTTTAAATTTAAATCTAGAAATAATTAGTAAAAATCAACTTGATGATCATTCACCAAAAGCCCTTTGCGCTAATGATCTGAGAGATAAATGAGAAACGTTACCTTTGTAACTTTTCGATCGCACGAGGCCCTGAATAGCTTCCAAATTTCGGCATATTCTGATGTCTCGGCCTGTACTGCAAACACCTGACATGTGGTGTTAGCTGGCATGCAGTTCCACTGCTCAGGAATACCCTCATCTCTTTTCCTGCTTAGCATCCTGATCTCAGAGTTAGCTTTAAGCACATCAGGGAGCTTGACTTTATTGTTTTCTATCTTTATGCTTAACAATAGTTTCTTCGCTAATTTTACACGAGCCCAAGTGTCGCCACAAATGTGGAAGCATGTGTCATCGACTTTCTGACTTTCGATGATGACAATTGTCTCTTTCTTCGGCTTTTCAGTATTTCCACCAGTAACCATTGCTGAAAAAACACATTTCATAAACATTAGAAGTTAAGGTTCAACACTGACTGCAGACAGTACAACAGTACTGGATTTTTCATTGAAATGTTTTTACCCTTGACTTTGGAGGCAATGCCTCGAAAGGTCCCCTGTCCTTTATCCTTAGCGTTAGGATCACGAGCTTCTCTCTGCTCCATGCTGCTGTGGAAGTCTTTCAGCATTGCTTTCTGGAAATTAACTATGCGGATTGTAGTCAGGGGGCTGGAAGAGTTTTGGCTCAACACATCAATCACTGCATCCAACATGGCATCTGCCACCAGTCTTGCTTTCACATTACCTTGACCTAAAAAATATTATAATACTATTATTATAATTTGAAGAATTGATTTGTTAAAGGCGCATGCTTGTGACAGGAGTGACGATGGACCGAACCATATATTCTCACACATTGACACTTTTCACACATTTTAATTTTCTGGTTGCTGTCTGTACAATTCTCAGCTTTTCAGCTCCCAGCCGAACAAACACCAACAACAATGACAGGACCCAGTTCATTCTGTTTTTGAGCCGGTGAGGCACAAGTGCTGATGCCGCTCAGGTGTGTCCGCCTCCCTCGCAGCCGCACCACAGACCACGTTCCCCACCACATACCCCTATTGCCCGACTGAGGGAATCAGCCCCGACTGCATCCGCGGCCCACTCCACATCCTGCCACAATGCTAAATATGCGTAGTCTCAGGTTTTGTCAGTAAGCTTTCTAGAGCACCAAACCCCTCTGTAATTTGATGCAAGTTAGATGGAAGGAAGTTTAGTAGTTATCAGTCTGATAATCATGAGGTGTATAGGCCAGCAAGTTTGTTTTCTAAGAAGATTAGATGTCAGATATTTTATACTAGAAGTTGTTAGAGTTTAATTTAGCTACTCAAGTATCTTACTGAAACATGAACTTTATTACACTGTTTTTTGGTTGTTTGTTTTGTTTTTAATGGAAGTTTCCAGAAATGGTAACTTTCAATTCCAAAATTCCAAAATTCACTGTGTGGTTAATAATAATAAAAAAATCTATTAAAAAAAATTAACACAGAAAATTTGCTTATTTCAAAAATGATATGTTGCACTTTATTTCCAGCGCTAGTTTTTCCATTATGTAAGGGGCGTGTACCCATCATTTTGGAAAACAGAGTTTAGATTACAGTATTTTAAAGGCTGCAGTATTGTGTGCCTATAAATTTGTGTTGGAGGCATACAGACAGGAATTTCTGCATAAAAAGGGCTGAAGATCACAGAAATTCACCCACTATAGCTGCAGCACACAGTAATTGTGCTTTGTTGTCATGAACCAGGTCACCTGTCATGGAGGTGTTGTGTGGCAGGCAGAGAGAAGACCCAAATGCAGGACTCCGGAGAATTACTGCATTCTCCGGAGTAATTCTTCGGAGAACAAAAACATAAAGCTGTTTTTGTTGAAGTCAACAAAAACAGCTTTATTACTGGGCTTGACAGACTAGGAGCTGGAAACAAAGTAAAGGAACAACTAAGACTAGGAAAACAAAGCACACAGCATGAAGGAAGAGCCAACAACTTAACAAAGAACAGAGGAGGACTGAGAACTTAAATACACATGTGAGCTAATTAGGAGATGAAACAGCTGGGGGAAAAGGCACAGGTGAACTAGGTCAGACTAACAACAGCAAAAGCAAAACTAAACATAACACACAAGTTGAGGGGCTGTCAAAATAAAACAGAAAGAAACACAGACTCAGACAAGGACATGTGAGCTCGACATTAGGACAGGGGCAAACATAGAAACACACATCAGACTGGGGAGACAAAGGATGAAACACAGAAGCCTTTTTTCCATTAGTAACTACTCGGATCGACTCGGTTCGCTATGGTTTTCAAGGTTCTCCATGAGAACACAGTACCTGGTATCAGGTACTTTATTAGTACCTGCTCACCCGGGGTTCCGAGCCATCTGAGCAGATACTACAATGTGCCGTTTTCAGACTGCATGCCATCGACTGGCTGGTCAGTAGCATCACTCGATGAGTCATGAGAGTGTCTCATTCACAAAATGTAAAACCTCCATTTATGAAACCTGGCAATGAGGGCAATGGCTAGAGAAAAAAACAATGCAGTGTTGCCCAAGTCTGATGAAAAGCCACAGACTGAGCAGCAGGTATATTCTTACCAGTGTGCCAATCCAGAGTTACCGCTCTAGATTTCTATTCAACATTGTAGAGGCATGTCAACCAAGGCAGCCCTAAAGCATCCATCAGGAATTCGGGGTGAACCTCATCCACACCAGGGAACCTGCTACCAAGTTGTTTAACTGCCTCAGTGACTTCACCCTCAGTGATGGATGTGTCATTCCCTCATCCCCACACTCTGCTTGCTCTATGAAAGATGTGTCAGTGGGATCCTGAGTTGCATTGAGGCAGTCCGAAAGTCTTTTTCATCTGCCTCACCGAACTCCTCAAACACCAGAGATTTTCTTTAGCCACTGTCCAAGTCACATTCCGCTTGGCCTGCTGGTACCCATTGGCTGCCTCCAAAGGCCTTGTTAAATCCTACACTTGATGGTGACATGTGGATTTGGCTTGAAGTTGGCCTCTACTTTTGTTTGCCACATCCACTTCCAATTCCTGATGAAGACTGTTAGGGTCCCGTTGATCTTGTATCGTTCGAGGCATTCCAAGATCCATGTGTGAGGCCATGAGTTGTAGGTTTTCTTGTGGTTATTCCAGGTAGTGCACAGACTGGTCAGTCTAGTCCTACAGTTTTGAGTTACTGTCAGTGAAAAGTTTGCTTCCTGTGTAGTCATACTGTTTGCCCACAACTATACTTTCTGCTGACAATAGTTTTCAGTTCAGAAGTTCCTTCAGCTGCAGATGGTGTTGGTGTTTAAACCTTTGCTAGTAAATAAAGATCGGACTTAACTAGTGCAAATTCATGTTCAGTCTTAGGATCACGCATTAATACCTATAAAGTAATTGTTTGAATTACTATTGTCCGGAGAATTGATTGGCCAGTAGGTGATGATTTCATGTCTGTTGATCTCTAATCTGAAACATAACCTGTTTCATAATACAAGTCTCTGATATGGGCTTAACGTCACTGTGGTATGTAGATTTCCCACATCATAAACTTTTGACATACATGAATAAATCTCACCTGTGCCAATTGCAGGAAATGATATAGAGGTATAGGTGGTTTCCACACACATCTGAAGTGTCTCTTTCACAATCTTTCTGATTTTTACTGGGTCAGAATGTCCAACCACGTGAAGAATCTTCTTACACTTGAGGTTACCTGGCTGAGTGATTATCATGCCTGGATTGGACTTGGCACCTAAATGTGGAGATAGTGGATCTTTAAGTCACTTACTCTTACTGACCATGAGAATGCTTATTTAGGCCACAATTCCTTTATTGGCAAATGTAGACTATGAGTGCTAAATTAGGCTTTATATTAAGTCAGCTTCATTTTTATTGCTAAAAAAAACAAAAACTGTTATACTGTATGGAGTCTACCCTGAGTTACAGTGTCATAAAATCTAAAAGTTTAAGTGGTTTCTTACCAAAGTTGTGGCATTCCATTACAACAGCCTTACCAGCTGCATCTAGAGTAGCTTTAGAGACAAATTAAAGATGTGGATTCATTTTATTCATCCATAATGTAATTTTAATAAGATACTTAATTCTACTGTTGACCGCTATGTCCACTGTGCAGTAGTGAAGAGAGAATTACATATAATTATAAATATTTTTCAAAACTGTAATATTCCACTTTATTATGATTTACCTGACTGAAAGGAAAAGCTTTCATTGTAAGAGTTGACAATTATATCCGTGGTCTCCTTAGTTATGTCTCCTGTGACTACCTGTATTGTCACATTTCCCATTTTTGTCTCATGCATATCTGAGGTCGAGGTGAGCTTAGAGAAGGTGCGTCCTGGCATGAACAATCGAAAAAAACATGAACGACTAAAGCCAACAAATTAAATGAATGGATAAATAAACAAATGCAATTTTCTCTTCAAACGTATGTGATTAAATGTTAGTAAAATTAATAGTTAGCTGAGTAGCAAAAAGACAATTTATTATAAGCTTTTTGAAAATGTACAAGTTGTGATTAAAAATTATAAACAAACAATATTATCTGCCTTCACCATCTGTAGAACTTGACTTGGCTGAGGCATTGGGAAACTTCTTAAATTCATCACTGAAAGCCTGCAAAAATAAAACAGTCTTCTTCAACTGAAAAAAAAAATCACTAATATTTAAACAGAACCAGAAGTTAAACAATGCAATACACCAGTCACCAACCTGTGGAGTTTAAAAACAAAGTTCATATAGAAGAGACAAAACTAAACTAAAAATCTTCTGAAAATGGTCAGGTACAAGAACCAGACTGAAAATCAAAGAAAAAGCACCCAAGGTTCAAAGAAAAACTTGACTTGCTGTGCATTTGAATATGATATATTAATGTGCAAGCTTTTCTTACCTGAATACACAGTGTGTCAGCTGGGTAAAGTACAATCACAACCGTCTTCAGGTGCTTGGGGTGTTTCTTTTTGCTAAACTCTAAGATTTTATCCAACATCAAAGAGGCTACGACAGCTGTTGGGAAACACAAGTTTCCAGTGCCAATTGCTGGCAAGGATATGGAGGTCAGATTATTATTCTCTGCCATGTCCAAACAATCCTTAAAGATTCCTTGCAAACACTGTAAGGCAACAAATAAATACTATTTAATAATAATAATAATAAAGATAATAATATTTAGTTTCAGTAATATGCATATGTCACCAATTTTAGACTGCAGTTATTATTTAAAATGTGTTATACATTATGAAATACATTACCTCCTCAGATGTGCCGTGTCCATTATCCCAGTGAGGTGCCACTGTGTGAAAAACTTTCTTGCTGTCTAGTTGGCAGCCCTCAGTAACAATGATCTCACCAACTTTTCCAGTAGCACCCTGTGCATTTATTAACTGCTGAAGTTTGGGTCCAGCTGCACGCAAGATGGCTTTTGAAACTACACCTCTGTCCAGATTAAGGTTTGAAGGCACAGTATTCACAATCACCTCTGTCTAAAAATTTATGAAAGTTATCAGTCGTGTGTTCAGCAGTGCACATAACTATTAAAAACAAGAAAACAAAAAATTATAATAAAAGAAGAAACAGTCAACCCCTTCACTAAAAAAGATAATTTATAGCTAGAGGATAGGATGAGTACCGTAATTTCCGGACTATAAGCCGCTACTTTGAACCCTGCGGCTTATTGTCCGGTGCGGCTTTTCTAAGGCTTTTTCATGATTTTTGTGACATCGTAAGAGGATTTGTTTTGGTTTGTTCCGCCATTATGCCTGGCGGAAAGGCATGTGATCAGACACGGAAAAGTGTGATATGTTGGTTACATGTCCATCCGCCAGCCAAAGTAGTGCCATACGAATTAGCGCGAAAAAGAGACTAGATTAGCAAGCTGGCTCTGGCTGGCCCTGTACCCATATCTGCAGCAGGTCTCCAAGGTGACCAGCCTCTGGCATGTTAGAACAAGGCAGCTAAGGGAAGTCGGCAAGTCAGATCCATAACTTCAGGATAAGGATTGGCTCTAAGGGCTGGGTCGGTGGGGCGGCGGTGCGCGGCCCACTTTGCGGGGCTCTTCCGAGGCTGGTGGAGCAGTCACTCACTTGAGTTGTGA
>VURO01038459.1:0-11990 GCA_015108175.1 Pelvicachromis taeniatus
CTGATGTTGTCTCAATTGCAATAATGTATACAGACTTTTTAATAATTCATTATACTTTATATTTACAAAGATCTACAATAATCTATAGAATTTTAAGAATTCTTGTACAATTCATATACTTTAAGACATATATGGCACTATTTGTATATATCTTATGTAATTCAAAGCTGTAGTTTATACTATATGTATATTCATACCTGTATGTCATATTCTTATGGCTCCCTATTTTATCTTATTTTTGATTTACTATAGATTCACACTATGGCTGGGGGAAATTAATTTTTGATTCTTCTATGTTCTGTACACGTTGCAGAATTGACAATAAAGTTGACTTTAACTTGCTTAGCAATCTATTTAATGAGACTAAATGCCGCTATGTTTCACCTTTAGTTGACGTCTGTAAAAAGTGGAACCATGTATTTAAACAGACTGTCACTCTATGCCACAATATTCAAGAACAAGTGAAGAACATTTTATTTTAGTGGCTCATTCCTACCTACTTTGCCAATGAGGAGCAAGTGGATTTCAGGTCGATGATACCATAGTGCTCACCAGTGGACAAATACCCGTTTTGCATGTTTTATTTGCACGCTCTCTGGCACAGACTATTTTGATAGTCTTTTATAATGTCTCGCACAACACGAGCAGGCTATTATACTCTTTAATTGCTATTAGTGAAACTAAGGGACATGAGCTTGATATATTATAAGGCATGTCATCTTTAGAATGTGAAGTCTCGATTAATTACCCTTTAAGTGCATCAAAATTGTGTTGCAGTTTTCATGTCCAAGTCAAACACGACTGTTTAGTGTTTTCAGTATGACATTTTCATCACAATACCACATTTCAATTAATTTTGCATTTAAATAGAATCGGATGATATACGGAATGGGTATTAAATAAACCCCGCCCTCTTGTGACACAAATGTTGTTTGGCCCGTGACGCTCCTTGTACACGTAGCCTAGTAGGATGTGTTCATTGAAGATGGTGGTGGTGTGTCAGACTCACTGTCCAGCATACTTGTAAGAATTTATTCGTTTCTGTACATATTTCCGATAGCGGATAAGCGTATATCTGCAACACAACTAACAATGTTTTACTCTAGGTGTTTTTATTCGGTGTCTGTAGCAGACACGGAACTGTTACCTTGTGATTAGCGCAGGCTAGTTAGCCAGGAATGCTAAGTAAGCAGCAGTGCTAATGCTAGCTGACCAGGCAGTGAACCTGTTAAATTATGCTCGACGAGTGGCCAGCGACCTGTAACTTATCACTGTTACCATGTCAGTGTTGAGATTGTGCGGAAACTATACGCCTTTCGTGACTCACAGAACTGGTGGTGTAAGGAATAAATCGGGCACACTTTAGGTGTTAGTGATTTGCTGGCTCCGGCGTTTGGGACATACGGAGCACCGAAGGGTTCCCGTTAGCTGTTGTACCAATCACCGGACCTTTCCCCGACTGTCGCTTAATGTTTAACACTATCTTAATGTCGTGCCAGACCAAAGAGAATTAGCAGCCATCTATATTGGAACAACTGACAAATAGTGATAAGGAGTAGGAAGCTTATGTCTAACAAGGCTAACTTTGTGACTTTTGTAAGTTGGCAGATCTACGATGCTAACGATACGAAGCTTAAGAGTGTGGAACGGTTCTTGGTGAATTTATATCCCTGAGCGCCGGGAAGATCCGGGATCTCCCCGGTAGAGTCCATCTGGCCAAATGTACATTTATAGTACGTTTGTTCCGTCTTTTAAATCTAGCATTTAAAGTGCTTATTGACAGGCCGTGTTAGCTCGACTCAACTTCCTACTTAGACACACTCAGTATCTCTGTTTGACAAATCATAATCATGGCCTTGGTCTTTCCAACTCTGTTACATTTGTGGTGGCGTAATTTAAATGTCCGTCGACTATTAACTTTTCCATTTAAACTGAGAAACTTGTACACATGTTGTACATGGGTACGACTCATGTGAAAGTTACCAGTTAATGCTAAGCGTAAATAATTTTAATCATAACGTCGTCCTCCTGTTTGGCTGGTTTCATCCTTACCAGAACTCAAGAAACAACTAGATGAAATGGCATTGTGGTCTCTTGTCAGTAGAGCAGATTCAGTTTGACTTTCTGGTAAAAAGCTGCATTTAAAAAGCAGGTGCTTTTTTTTTTTTATTTTAATGAACTATTTAGCTACTCAACTCAGCCTCCATGTGATCTGTGTGATCTTAAGTTTGCTGTTTCTTATTTGTTAAGGAAATTTTCATATATCATATTTTCCTCACCTGAGTGATATATTTTATACAAATGATTAGACTTACATCAGTGCTTTGGTTCATAACATATTACAAGTAAGATGACATCAAATGCTCCACAGACAGTAGATGGTACACTAGTGTACTTATTATGCATTATAGTAAATCAGGTGTGTTATATTGAATTGAGCACTCTATGTATTTACCTGCCATAGTATTTTGAGAGCTGATGTAGAACTTGCCACGTTGTACCGTTTGGTTTGAATAGGACCACAGGCTAAAACACAAACAAAGGTGTGGTAAAGTATCTCAAAGAGGCAGGGCTTTTTGTTAATCACTTCCTCTTTCTTGTCTCTATTCAGCTACGCCTGACTTCAGTCTTCAGTGACATCTCTTCGAGTGACCTGGTCCTCGGACCTGTTGACTCTGCAGACATGCAGCCCCCTCCCCGGACTGGACCACCAGGAGCCTCTGGCCCTCCTCCTTCTGGGCCTAATATGTTCCGCAGGACCAGGCCTTACAAGCATGCTGCTACAGCTCCTGCCACAATGCCTCCTGCTGCACAACCCATGACAGACCCTTTTGCTTTTAGTAGAGCTCCTCCCCCTATGGCTGCAGGTGGGCTTCCAACAGTATCTAACAGCAACCCAGCACCAGTGCAAACACCACCCAATGCCATGTACCATCAACCTGGCTCAGGGCTGCCTCCACAACCACAGACACTGGAGGGTGCCACCGTTGGTGCTTCTGGAGTGACCCTGTTCCACCCTCACAGTACAGCACCCCTTGGTCCAACCGGATATGTATCCTCACATAATGAACAGGGATATTTTAATTCAAGAGAACAGACACCATCTGCATCCACAGAGTCAGCACCTATGGCCACAGCCTCAGAACCTAGTCAGACACCTTCGAACCCTGAATTTCAAGCACAGTCTGGTCCTCTGCCAGTGACCTTCCAGCCACTGCCACCAGTGACCACCTCCTCTTCCCAGTGGGCCCCTGATCACGGAAGTCGCCCACCATCAGTTCAAAACTATTTTCAGCCTACTAGTGACCCTCTTCCACAGTCATTTAATATACCTCCACAAACCCAGATGTACCCCTCCCACAGCCCATCACCACTTCACAACATCCCTACCCCTCCGACCCAACCTGCACATCTCCAGAAACCTCCTACAGCTCAGTGGCCAGACCTAAATGGACCCCAGCAGCATAATTCCCATTTCCAAACACAGAGTTACTTCAGTCAGAGTTCTGCTGCACCAGATCCTTGGTTTAACCAGCCCTTACAGGACTCAGGCTACCACCAAATGGGTACTGGTATGGGCAATGCTCAGCCCCTTCTTGATGCTGCTGGATCTCAGCCTGCAACCAGTACAGGGCCTGGGGCTAGTTCTAGTACTGTCTCAGCCCCACTTCCACATTCCCAGGAATCTGGTACACTTTCAATGTTTTTCAAAGACAGTGATGTGGAAAATGAGGAAACGCTGTCTGGAGAGAGAAATAAGGCAGTAAATTGTATTGCTGGAACGTTTCAACTTTACAGCAACGAGCAGGCACACAGTGGTCATGCGGATGTTTCTTCGGATTACCAAGGAGCTTTTCTTCAAGATCACTCACAAGTACCTTATATGATTGATGGCAATCGTCCATCACAGGGAAATGCTCAGAAGCCATCTGATTCACAGTTTGACCATGTAGAGAATTTGGAGTGTGTCCCAAACCAAGAAGTATTACCCAGTGAAATCCATAGTAGTGCTGCTGCTACTGCACCCCACAGTGCTGAGCAGTTTGAAACTGGACCCAACCTGGAGACTCCAGATTCAATTCCCAGACCAATGAGATCTGCCAGTGTGTCGTCCAACTACAGCAACATGAGCCATGGGAGTGGAACAGGCACTCGTCGACACCAGGGAGTTGTGGGCACCTTTATTCAGCAGGAAAGCTCACGACTCTCTGATGATCCTAATCAGCCCGCTGCTGCTGCTGCTGCTGCTGCTGCTGCAGCTGCAGCTGGAGGCTACTTTGAACAGATTGACACTTCTCCAGCTGGGGATATGGGTGTACAGCAGAGCTCCCTGGAGCAAATGTGGCCCCCCACACCTAGTCCTCCCAAACCAACCGGTATTTTTCAGGCCAGTGCTAACAGCTCTTTTGAACCTGTACGCTCACATGGGGTCGGGGTGCGTCCCACTGAGATTGACAGGGCTAAAATGGTAGTGGAAGGGGGTGCAGATTGTACACCAGGTAATATGGAGCAGCCACCAGACAATATGGAAAACGTTTATGGCTCAGGGCATCCTCTGCCTGCAGGTGCTGGAGGTGGCGTACCTCATCTGACACACCCAGTGGTCTATTCCCATTCTCGACCTTCATCTCGTGCTCACGGAGTTAATCAGCCCTGTGAGAGTCCTGCCACAACTCTGTGGGCTCAGAATGATCCTACAACCCTGGGTGCTAACATCCTCCTCGCCCCTGCTGCCCCAACAGTTCTTGCCCCTTTACGAGAGCCAAGTGCTGATGTTATACAACCTCCAGAGGATGGTCCACTGGACCTGCAGCCCTCTCAAAGAACCCAGCCACCTTCTCATCAGCACTCGGAGAATCTAGAGAACCCACCAAAGGTGAGTGAGGCAGAGCCAAGTGATTCTCAAGACAACCTGGGCTATGCATCTCTCCTTGTGTCTGGCTCGCTTCACCAACCTGTTTTTATTGCCCCGCCAGTGTCCAATTACAGTGTGATTCCCCCTAGTACCACTCCTCAAGCAGCCACTCAAAGTAGCCTTAGGGAAACTACCCCACCTGTGAGATTGATTACACAGGGGCAGGGTCCCAGTACCTCCCAACCAGCTTCAGTAACACATAATCAAAATCCACTTTTTTCTCCTGGAATCCTGAGTTTCAGTGCTTCAGCTCAGAGTCCGCTCAATCTGACTCGAGACAACACAGCAGCTACAACGTCAGAAATTGCAACGTCGCCGCATCCTCAGTCTGGCCGCCCTCCTCTTTCAAGGGGCCAATCAGTGGCTGGAGACAGCAACACTGCTCTCCAAGTTAATCTGCAAACTTCTCTTGTTAATGATCCTTCTTCTAATCATAATCAGCCATCAAATTATGAACTGCTTGATTTTTCTATGCACCAATCACAAGCCCAGAGCCAGGCTTCTGGTCACCCTTCCTCTATTCACGAGTCTCCACAGTCTAGTAATGGATTTTACCTACAGGTCACCAAAGATGCTCTAAAAGCGGAAGGGAATGCTTCTGTCCAGACTCCAACTTCTTTATCTACCACACAGGTACCACCAGCACCCTGTCAAACAGCTCCAAACACCCAGCAGCCCCCAGCAGAACCTCCTAAGGTATTAGATTCTCAGGCTGCACAGCACGGACAAAAAGATGCTCCTCCTGTTACAGTGAGTGGATCACAACCCCCGAGTTACCAGTATCCTGCTCCAGTACAGGGGCTTTCTGCAGGAAATGCTCCTCCTCCCGCAAGTACATATCCTCCCGGGCCTCCAGGTCCTCCAGGGGCTCCCCAGTCAACTCCTGTGGAGCCACCTCGTCCACCGTCCTCTGCAGGAAGCCATCAAGGCTATGGGCCTCCACCAGCACCGGGTCAGATGTATAGTGGCTATTATAATTATGGAGAATACCCAGATAGCAGAGCACCATATCCTTCTGGCCAGTACCCACCTCCACCTGGAGATCCTAGAGCACAGCCATATTATCAAGTAAGTGTAAGGTGTCCTTTTATTTACTCTGGCATGTGAATATTTGTTTCCCAATTTCAATAAAGTCCCGTATTGGTGCTCTTATCTTTTAGGCCGGGCAATACAGGAACAGAGCAGATCCTTGGTATGGCAGATATGAGGGACAGACTCAAAGTTATCGTGATCCAAACTACCAGTACAGAGAGCCTCAGCCAGAGCGTCCTAACTCTAGAGCTAGCCAGTACTCTGACAGGCCGTCATCCAGGTTAGTGAAACTCACATGATGACTTGCATGGTGCACACTGAAGCCTTTTCATGTTGTTTCTGATTTATAAATTGAGTTTTTAAAGTATCTTTAGAGGATTTTGCAAGTTAAAGAATCACCTGCGGTAAGGTTGTTTTTGTTGGATGTAAAAATCTGTGTCAATACGTTGTAGTGCTTGATTCACAAATCTTACCTTATCTTTGATTAATTTTTTTTTCCCCTCTCCCCTTAAGGCAAGGCTATCCCGAGGATTACCACAGAGCAAACCAAAGTGCCTATAGTGATTATTATGCAAATTATGCCAAGTACTATGGAGGTATGGCTCACAGTGTTGAAAGCTTTGAATATTTATTAATTTCTTCCCCCCATTGTCTTTATTGACTTTGTTGAAAAACAATTTATAGCACTCTCTCTCTCTTTTTAAAAATTTTTCTTAATTCATATCTCTCCCTGTCTCCTCTTCATATTTTCTGTGTGAAGGATACTATGGACACTATGACCCCAGATACAGAGGATACTATGACCAGTCCTACTGGACTTATGATGATGGCTACAGAAGGGGTGACAGCTACAGCAATCAATCTTTGTATCCTGCCAGGTATGCATAGAATACTGCTTGCACATCATGGAGTTGTTATAATGTTAATGTACATTTATAGTGAGTTATATAAGGCAGTGTAAGAAGTGTTATTGTTCATGTGTGTGTCATGGGAAAAGGAAAATCTCGATTCATTTTACAACAGTGTACACTCCACTCACAGGAAATCTGGCTATGAGGACCAGTGGCAGTATTGTCCTGGTTATGATGCCAGCTTCGATGAGGACTACCGTCGTCAGGGAGATGCTTATGGTGATGACTTTGACCGACGCAGTGTCCACAGTGTCCAGTCAGTCCACAGCGCACACAGCTCCCACAGTCACCACAGCAGGCGGAGTAGTTTCAGCTCACGATCGCAACAGGCAAATATTTTTTTGTCATATGCATTCTGTGCATGCTGTTATCTGGCTGAACCACACTAGAGAGGCATCAAGACTGAGCCACTTACTAACATATCCTAGATTGGTGCTGCTTTCCTATAGCTGCACCTGTGGCTCTCTTTAGCAGTATGTTAATGAGGTTAAAAAGGCTTAAGCTGCTGTCCAAACAACATATTTAGGTAAAGTTTAACCAAATTCAAGCTTTTAGGTGAGGCATTTTGATGCTTTCTCCTGGTGAATTCATTATTTATCTGACTCAGCTGATGAATCAGTTTTAACTGTAATTGTTGGAGCTGGCTTCCTTTTCCTGAGGCTTTTATTCCAATATTCAAACTGTCATTTTAACCTGATTTACCTTAAAGGGTGACCTGAACATTCCTTGCAGGAAGACAATGGGTTGTGTAGGCTTTTTTTTATAATGAATAATTCTCTCTTTGTTGTTTTCCCTTCATGCAGAGCCAGGTGTACAGGAGCCAGCCTGACTTGGTGTCAGCAGCTTATGACAACACATCATCCACTCTGGCTGTGGATTACTCCTATGGGCAGTACCCGGATCAGACTGATGCATCTCACAACTATAGTCAGTACTATCCCTCTGGGTATACCACCGAAAGCACCTGGATCGCCCCTGAGCAACGTGAGTACACAATTATCACTCTTTTGAAGCAGTTTTCATTTCTAAGGTTTACCAATCCCAAATTGCCAGCCGCACCACTTAGTTAAATGGTAAATGATTCTTATATGGCGCTTTTCTACTCTCCCGGAGTACTCAAAGCGCTCTATACAACACCCACATTGACCCAATCACACCCATTCACCCAAGCACTTTTTGTGTACTTTTAGTGCTCTAACTAACATTCATACACATTCGGACTCCGATGGATGCATCGGAGAGCAATATCTTGCCCAAGGATATTTGGCATGCAGACTGGGGGGAGCCAGGGATCTGGCCAGTCTGCATGCCAAACCTTCCAACCACCAACCTTCCGATCAGTAGATGGACCTTCTCTACCACCTGAGCTACAGCCACCCCTAAAGTTAAGTGGTCTGATTCTTTTTAGTTTTTTCCCCTCTAGCTCCTCCTCGTCCTGCTACTCCAGAGAAGTTCACCATACCACACCGATGTGCTCGTTTTGGACCTGGTGGACATCTCATTCAAGTTCTGCCAAATCTGCCCTCAGCAGGACAGCCTGCTCTAGTTGATATCCACAACCTTGAGGTATGACTTTAACGGACCATATTTCATTGTTGTTGTTCATTCTTTGTTTGTTTGTTTGTTTTTGGTCTTTTTGAAGATGTTTTTGAGTCAGTATTGGAAAAAGAGTTGTATTAGTCTGGGTTTCAATAAACGTAGTAAAATAAGTAGCACTGAAAGTAATGGGGCTGTGTGCCCTTTTAAGGAAAACAAAGTCTTATTTTTTTCTATTTCCCATTATTTATCTCTCATTAAGGTTATGATGAATTTACTTTAGCAGACACAAAATGTTAATGTACAACACTAAATCATTTGAAACCACTGACACTTAAAGACTCCTACATTGTATGGATTGATATATGGCTGAGGTCTGGTTTCACACAACGTATGGCATAAAGTATGAAAGAGACCAGATGTCTGCTTATAATCCGAGTAATATTGACCAATAACCTTTGAGCGGTGTGCAGGTAAACATCCTGTGCGAAGAGCAAAAGAGAGATTGCATTAGCTGAAATGCAATCTCAAAACCATCAGCTGTTGTATAAGCGGGTAATTTAACTTCTTCTTAATTTGAATTTGTCTTCATTCATAAAGAATGAGCAGCAGATGGAACAGTATTGCTGATATGCATTATCTTCTGATAGAAGCCCTGAAGCAACTGTGAGCATTTGCCTGTAAACTTACACTGATGGGTAACTTAAATGCTTCTGTGGATGTTTGGTAATATATGACTATAATCTAAAGGAGAATTATTATATCCTATGCCTGTATTTTTAGACCATGCTGCAGGATACCACTGATCAGGCAGAACTGCGAGCTTTCCCTGGACCTCTTGTCAAGTAAGTGAATTCTGCCTTCTTTGTTGGTCAAAATGTGTTTTTAATTTCTAACCTTTAACGTGTACAGTTGGCCTATTGTGGCCTTGAGGCGACTTTTCCTGTGAATTGGCACAAGAACAGTACATTTTAATACAATTTAATTCCTAGCCAGAGCCTAAAACTCCCTATTTAAATAGAAAGCATCATTGACCACTTTTCTGTCTCATATTGCATGTTATCCATCAGGGAAGAGACTCACAAGGTGGACGTGATTAAATTCTCCCAGAACAAAGCATTGGAGTGTTCCCGTGATAACAACCTCTTAGACAGAGACTCTGCCCGCCTCCTCTGGGACTTCATCATGCTGCTATGTAGACAAAATGGGGTAAGACTGTGCATGCACCAATAAACCTGCCATACATTGAAATGAAGGCAAGACTGGCTTTTCAAATTTGCTTGAGACAACATTTTAACTCTTACTGTTTCCTTAGACTGTCGTGGGCACAGATATTGCTGACCTCTTGCTGAAGGAGCATCGCTCTGTCTGGCTTCCCGGCAAGAGTCCTAATGAAGCGAACTTGATTGATTTTAATAACGAGCCACTGGCGAGAGCCGAGGAAGAGCCTGGAGCCGGACCACTGTCTCTGCTGTCGGACACATTCATGACTGTCCCAGAAAATATTGGCAAAGAAACAGAACGTTTCAGAGAGCTGCTGCTGTTTGGCCGAAAGAAGGTAAAAAAATGTACATAAGAAATGCAGTATGAGGTATTAATTTACAAGATTTAAAACACCTGAACTTTGTTGAATTAGGATGCACTAGAAGCAGCCATGAAGGGAGGTCTCTGGGGCCACGCCTTGCTATTGGCCAGCAAGATGGACAACAGGACGCATGCCCGTGTCATGACGAGGTAAAGAATCAGATGTGGGAATAATTAACTTTGGTCCTATTTGTTCTATGATTGTCATTATATTATTTTTGTGTGCGTGTGTCTTTGTTGTGTAGGTTTGCTAACAGTTTGCCCATAAACGACCCTCTTCAGACGGTATACCAGCTGATGTCGGGGAGGATGCCTGCGTCAGCCACCGTAAGTGTTGTTTTACCCTCCTTAAGCCTAAGCCTAAGAACACACTGGAAGCGTTTCACAGTCACTTTTTTCCAAACATTTATGTTTACTTACATTTATTTAAATTTTAGGGGTTAGGAGTTGCCACCTCAGCATACGTTTTCTATAGAGTCTTGCCAATGACCTAGTAATTTTATTCAGGTGTGTTGCAGCAGGGACCCATTTAAAAGTTTAAATTACACCGGTCCTCGAGAACTAGAGTTTGACACCCCTGCTCTAATGTATTCTCTAGCAGGCTATATATCAATCAACAGTCAGTCATCTCATTGGTAGTCTCTTCAGTCAGTTGCCTGAAAGCTTATTGTAGGTCCTGCCCACTTCACTCGTAGTCACTCAAAGATGCCAACTATCATTCACTTTCTACAGTCTCTGGTTGCAACAAATCGCTTCTGGTTGTGTACTGTGGCTTTAGACACTTGTTAAAAAGGCGTATTTATTGTACCCTGGCTAACATATGTTCTTTTTCCCATGCAGTGCTGCGGGGAGGAGAAGTGGGGAGACTGGCGTCCTCATTTGGCCATGGTGCTGTCAAATCTCACACACACCCTGGATTTGGATACTCGCACAATTACCACCATGGGCGACACACTTGGTAGGGTTTTGTCAAAAATTCAGTAATCAAGAGTGCTGGCAACAAGCACACCCTTAAACTTTGTCTGCACTCATTTTGTCTCGCGCCAGCTTCGAAGGGCCTGGTTGATGCAGCACACTTCTGCTATTTGATGGCTCAAGTTGGTCTTGGGGTTTTCACAAAGAAGAGCACCAAGATGGTGCTGATTGGCTCCAACCACAGGTTAATGCAATAACCACACCCAGAGAGCTCCAAGATGTTATCTTTAAATGACCTCAGAGTTTATAGAAAACATCACGTGTAACCTCGTCTTTGTTTTTTCAGTTTGCCCTTTTCCCAATTTGCAACTAATGAAGCAATTCAAAGGACTGAAGCGTACGAGTATGCTCAGTCTCTAGGCTCCCAGCCTTGTTCACTACCCAATTTCCAAGTGAGTTTTTTTTTTTTTTAAACCAATTAACAAACAAATAACCTTATACATGACTGTGCGAATTAGTGATTTTTATCACATCATATTACTAAAAAGTAACACTCTGTTCTGCTCTTGTCTCTCATTAGGTGTTTAAATTGATCTATGCATGCCGCTTGGCTGAGGCAGGCTTGAGCGCTCAGGCCTTCCATTACTGTGAAGTTATCTCGAAGACCGTCCTCATGCAGCCTTCTTACTACTCCCCTGTTTTCATCAGTCAGATCATACAGGTCATACTCATTATTCTTCTCCTCTTTAGCTGCGTTTTTGCCTAAATATTGTCACTTGGATACTTTGCAGTGTTGCATTCAGACAAAGGTTACTGTTACCAACAGATGTCTGAAAAGCTGCGGTTCTTCGATCCACAACTGAAGGAGAAGCCAGAGCAGGAGTTGTTCATTGAGCCTGAATGGCTGATTTGCCTGAGACAGCTGGATGGACAGATCAAAGTGAGGAGGAGGAAAAACATTTGTACACATATGTGCTGAATTAATTTTTTTTTTTTTTTTTAAAGTTCTGTTGAGACATAAGCAGTTGTCAGTTGTGTAAACTTTACTTCTGAATAAAAACATTTAAGCTGTGTATAATGGTTATGTGAACATTTTT
>VURO01038465.1:0-10596 GCA_015108175.1 Pelvicachromis taeniatus
TTGCTAATCTAGTCTCTTTTTCGCGCTAATTCATACGGCACTACTTTGGCTGGCGGACGGACATGTGACCGACATATCACTCTTTTCCATGTCTGATCACATGCCTTTCCGCCAGGCAAAATGGCGGAACAAACCAAAACAAATCCTCTTACGATGTCACAAAAATCATGAAAAAGCCGCACCAGACAATAAGCCGCAGGGTTCAAAGCTTGTGCAAAAAGTAGCGGCTTATAGTCCGGAATTTACGGTAAATGATTTCTGTAATTTTTCCTCTATGATTTTTTTTTAAACCCAAATCATTATTACAATATGCATATAAGGGTCACTTTTAGTTTAAAATAAGTCAAAGTAAACATCCACCTTAATCCTAACCTGTTTTTTACTTATCAAAATCTGCATTTAATGCTATACAGCTCCTGTAGTAGGAAAGAACAGCACAGCGTGTTAAATCAGGGACAGATGTGGCTTTTGGGGGTTTTATTCGATCTGTTTTAGGGAACAGAACCAGGATGTACATACAAAAAAAGTGAAAAGGCCCTCTGATATCAGAGGATGTTTCCTGGTATAAATGATACTATCTTGTATCGTTTCAGACCGTTTCATCCATGAGGTCATTGTTCCCATCCGGTAAAATTTAATTTGCCTGTTAGAGGGTTTGATTTGAGGGTTTTTTACCTTCCAGTGTGTGCTGAAGTTCCAAAACCTGATTTATCAACCTCGTCTTCTCCTCAACCTCCACCTGATTCTCCGTGTCTCCTGAAATAACGACAATAATACAACACCTCAGCATCATTATTACTACTATCATCATATTATTATTATTATTACTAGTATTTCTACACAAGCTAACCCTGAGGGAAACGGTTTCACCCACACGTACCGTCTATGTCGCAGTTCATGGTGACAAGCTCGTTCTCCTGTTTGGTATACAGGGCTGCAGATCCACCGTCCACTGTGAGACAAAGAACAGCGCCAATTATAGCTCTGAGTTGTAACATGGAGTTTAGATTAAAGAGGCACTGCTATCATCTACCTCTCTGTTCATAAACAACGGTAAATATGGTGCCATCAGTGTTTTTACATTTTCATGTCAGTAGAGGTGGTGTGTCAGGCAGGGTGGTAGGGTGGCCTACTTACACAGGCATGGTTCATATGGAGAGGATATAATGGAAAGTCTGTATAAGACAGTCATTTTAACTATTAGCAGAATCACTGAAGATTAAAGTTTAGGTTGATTATTATAAGCTCTATAGAGGACACAGCTGTGATGATTACCCCTTTGTTTACTCTCAGTCTTACTGCTGGGCAATATGTCCAACATCTGTAATTAATTTCATATCGGTAGATATCAATGATCATTGCAATATAAGACAAATTCCCTTCAAGTTTAAAGGCACGGTGCTGAAAAACACTGAAACTGCTTCTGGGTAGTTTTCTATATTGTCATAAATATTGTTATCGTGAATTTTCTTGAATTACTGTGACATAACTTTGAAGCTGTACTGCCCACCCCCGGGCACTTTGTTAGTTCACGTCTCCTGACAACACTTCATTTTGATTTTGTTTTTATTCATCCCATCTAAAGAAGAGCTGAGGTATGAACCAAACCAAGACCTGTTACATCCTGCAATGTAAAGTCAGGTTTATTCCAATCCTAAAGTACTGTAACTGGGTTCCCACAGTAGAGCATCTGCCTCCATCTCTCCCTATCCATAGCATCCTCTTCTTCCTTTGTTTTTGGCCAGTAGTATCCCAGAATCCACCCGCACCTGTTGTCCAACAACACGGGAAGCTGGATTTGTTGATTTGGCCAAGGTTTTACGTGGGATGTACTTCCTGACACGATCCTCCCCATTTATCCAGGCTTGAGACCAACACTAGGAGCACTGGCTTGTGGCTGGGTTGCACTCTTGTCAAGTTGCCTTTGTCTTAATAAACTTATTAAATTATTTATTACATAATAGTAAAGAGCTCCCTCATTTACTGATAGTCTGCAGAGATTAAGTCCCTTAACTGTTACAGTACTTCTGGACTTCTAGACCAAACTGTGACCCCAAAAGGATCTTTCTGAATCAGGATGACAAGATGTGGACTGCACAGCATTTTTAACCTTCCCACACTCTGAGTATATCTCAGCTCATCCCTAAAATTATAATGAGACACACCAGCATCTGAAATAACAGCTACAGTTATTGTAATACGGGGAACGCTTTATAAAGACAATCATAAGACTTTAAAAGCAAACTTCAGCTTTGACTTATTCCTATGATTGTACTGTTATTATATACTATAGGGAATTTCGGACATTTTCATTTAAATTAAATACACTGTATCAGTGCAGTAACTTTGGTAGTTTGTGTGCATATAGTGTCATTTTGTTTGGCTTGTTGGGCTGTGGTAACCGTTAACGTGTCTTAGTGATGGTGATAGCATGATGGGAGCACACACCGCACCCAGGCTGAGTGCTCTGGTCATACCGCATCAATAAAACGCGTGTTAGGAGCCAAACGCTGCTTTGGATAAAAGCGCTTATTAGTACGCTTGTCTGCTGTCCAATAATCGGATCGATGCTGACACTGAAGCTAGGAGTAAGCATCGATGGTCGCCAAAACACAACATTTAGCTGAAAACCAACACACATACACAAAGCTCCACCTCCTAGTACATAACGACATCCACTCGGAGACACGGCCGAAACATCGGACAAGGTGTTGGAGGCGGTTTTTCCCGACAACACAAGGCAAAACAGCACAAACCGATCTGTCCGATAATGGGCGTAGATACATTAGCTCCGTGAGCTAGCTAGCTCAGTGGCCAACCAAGCCAACGAATGCGAAACTTAACTACTTTCAACACCAAACACGTTTGAACGCATCATAAGAAGAAACCAAACCAAACAAAACCATCCGGTCTGTCTGATATTTACATTTTCGCCGACAAATAATATTTACACCGTGTCACCGGGCGAAGAGCAGCTAACTGCTACAAGCAAATTGTTGGCTAGTTTTGACTTCAGACACAAATACGTCCCGGATTTCGAATTTAGGAACACGGCAGATATAACAGTGAACTCACCTAAAGCAACAAAAAAAGTCTTCTCCGATTAGCGGAGTTACCCTGCAAACACACACAGCTGGGATGGTGATGACGAGGAGGAGGAGGATGACGACGACGTCACCTACATCGCTGTGTCCCGTGTGTGTTACCACACCAACCGACAGGAGGAGCAACACCCCACATGCATTACACACGGCCGGAGAACTTCTCTAGACTTCCGGTTTCGTAACGACACAGAAATGTTAATATCGCGGGTTTGTATCATATTTTCATTTTTTTACAAAATGTTGGAATTAGTTCGATTTTAGACTCACAAAATACTTTTATGCAGTGGGTTTGCCACAAGACCACTGATCCACTTTACGGCACTCGCCATTTTGATTTCTGGCATGAAGCCAGCAGCGTGCCCTTAACCAACCCAACCGGCACGCAGTCTAATAGAATAAAATAAATAAATGAATGTAAAAAAAGACTCACTCAACTACAATGTGGGGTTTATATGTAGAACCAGGTGTAATATATTTTAGCCATTTAGCTCTATTCAATAAGTGCTACGTTACGTGAGGCTCGTGCCGCACCATCGGGCTAAATTATAGCCCGTTTCTTAATAATGAGACAGGTCAGCTCTGAACACACACACACACACACAACTACATGGTTCTGTGTGAATGCATGAATGATGCGTTATCTGACCTGTGTGAGCATTATTACATGCCTGCGTGTCTGTCTGTGGCGCACCCCTGTGGCCTCTGCCCGCTCTGAGAGCTCCATATGCTGCTGCTTGTTAGCCAAACCCAAACCCTGTGGGGGCACTGCTGCCTCAGCCAACAGTTGTCTGAGGCCAGTTTACCCTGTCTCCATCCTCCTGCTCTGTGGTGTGTGTGTGTGTGTGTCTTCCAGAGTCTTTATGAGTAGCATTCTAGGATCATTAGGTAATAGGAAACTGAGTCTTCAGAGAGGATTTATAAGAGGAAACAATTTTAAAAAGCACTTTTATAGCCTGATGCAAAAAAAACAGGTTTGTCTTTAAAGCTTGTTTCCCCCGTTAAGAAAGCTATAAAAGAGAGATTGAAAAAATAATCCTGCCTAAATCTTATTAAGGTATATTTTGCATAATTGAGGGTGTATCTGCTTCGACTGGCAAGTGGGTAAAGACCACGCAGACCACAGATTACATTTAGGAAGCCCTGAGATTCTTGGTGTTTCAGGACTGAATATGAGAGGGATGGATCTCACTGCGAAATGACACACTCAGTGTCTAATGGCTTGTGATTACAAAGCATTCCATAACCAGAAGCTACAGACAGCTTACATATTGTCTGTCATCGACACAGGCAGCTGAGCAGCATCTAATAGGCTGATGTTGGTACCTTAATAATAACACATACATTAACAACAAAGTAGCTGTTCGAATTCAAAGTAATTGAAAGTTTAATTAGTGCATAAACAATAAGTGTTCCAGGCATTTCAGAGCAAGTCGGGGCTTCATAGCAGGAGTTCACAAACCAGGTGATTCTGATGGTGACTGTAGCCATCTTTATTTACAGTCTGTGGAGTCTACTCTTTTCTCTTTGCACGCATACACTTCTCCAGCGACTTACTTCAACTCTAAATAGAATATTAAACATATAGTTTGAGGTTCATGTGCACGCATAGTGAAGATTAGTAAGAATTGGGAGAGTGTGCAATCCGAGGAGTGGAAAGGAGCCACACCCCAGCCAGTAATGCCACACACCCACATAAACAATGTGGCTTTGCTTGGTATTGTTTCTACCTTATTGCCCTTTGTTCGGTCACATGCTTGTAGCACTAAAAGCAACGGTCTCTGACCGTTTGCTCCAGCTAAAATAATAAAATAATCATAATCATAATACAACCTCACCTGATACCCCAAAAGCGCATTTTTGAACAATACGCTGTTTGTTTGTTTTTTAAGCAACTTTACTGGAATCACTTTGGGTGGGGTGGGTGGGGGTTAGCTCCTGTGTTAGTCTTGAGGCGACTATCTGTGTAAAACTGTGACTGGCAGACTGACTTTTACTAGCTGGTCGATTTTCTGCAGGCTAAAGCTGTTTGTGCACATATAGAAATGAAGGTTAGGGCTAAATCTGAGGAAGTGCATTACCTGTATCGTCTGCCAGAGAGATGTTCGTGAACGTCCCATCATCCTCGTCCACCGTGGCCTCCATGGCCCGAGTTTGCTTGTCGTCCTCCACCTTTATTCCTTTGATTTCCTCACAGAGCCATGGATTAGTGTTGACTGTTTCCGGGTTTGTCTCCGTTTCTTCTTTCTGTTTGTCTGTTCTCCCCTTCTGGCTCTGTCTGTGTGTCTCTCACACACACCTGCTACCCTGAATTGCTTGCCACGGTTACCTGTCCTACCTGCCTGGCAGCTCCGATTACGTGGCTGTCATGGGAAATTGGTCACCATGGCGACCAATCGACCAAAACACGGGACAGACTGCTCAAGCAGGGAAAGCTATCAGGGGTCAAAGTTTAAGCTCCTGTGAAACGGAGCCGTAAGGAAGAGGCACATTGTAAGTATCTTCAAATTAGGATGGTGAGCCACGTGAGCAAACTGCAGTGACCAGCTCGGTGACTCGCGACAGGATGCTCCTCGGGTTTTTGTTTTTTTACATGAGTTTTGGATTCGAAGGCTTCAGCTGACTTAATGAGAAGACTTTAACGACAGTGAGCAGTTTTCTCAAATCTGTGGCGCATCCTGCACTCTGGTGGTTGAAGCTGAGTACTGCAGCTCAGCAAGACCATTGGCTGTCTGTGGACTAGAGCGGGGGGGGGGGTGTCAAACTCATTATTACTTAGGAGACTTCCTGTGGGCCAGAGCCTGCGTGGATTGTCCAGTGGGCATGTTCCCAGCGGTCCATGTACAGTTAGAGGCCCATCCAGAAACCAATGGAAAAGAACTTGTCTTCTCTTAAATGTATTTAATCTTAAAATTATATATTATCAAAACACAAACAAATATATTCTTAAAATGACAAAAGTGATATAGCTTGTATTTTACCTGCCCCTTTCGCCCCAACACTGATGAGACTAGTAGTCTCTCAAAGTCCTCCAGCTAGTGGAAAGAGTACGTCTGAAATGAATGAATTGGAGAAACAAGGATGTCCCGCTTTTATTAAAATGGCTATTTTCAGTATGCTCTGAGTAACACCTTGAAAATGTATTACCACATAACACTGAGGGGGTTTAAAATAATAATAATAAATTTTAATCTGATACCTCCACAAAACATTCCTTAAACTTTTACATGGATAATATTTGAAATGATAAAGGTCAAAATGCTTTCTTAAAGATGTCATTCGAATGGATAGCTGACGTTTGCAAATGTTGTATGCTCGCTGTGACCTGGGTTATTTGGGTAACAGATTAAAAAAAGTGTTTGTCTTATGAAGCACTCCTACAGTGGTGTATGTCCTAAAAAAACATTCCCTCTGCTTTGGAAGTGGCCAAAGCTCTAATGGTGAGGCTTCACAATGCAGTGCCCAGAAACAATGCGTAATGTCACGTTGGTGTCTTTTGTGTGCAGACACAGGGAACACCATTAATGCAGATACCCACTGCAGCTGCATTAATCCAGTATGAACAATGGTCAGAAACCTAAGGCTCCAGAGTTGCATGTAGTCACCCTCTCTGGTGGCTCTCCGCGGCTTTGAGAAAGAAAGAAAAAACACATGAATATGAATGTTTTTCTTCTAACGTTCCAGTTTTTATTTATGATTTCTATAAGCGATTCTCTATGTTCTCCTGTTGTATAAATGTATCATATGCACCAAATGAAAATAATGTACACCAGAGCCAACATCTGTCACCTGGTGCCTTATTGAAGTGGCTGGCACAACTGAATGCTTTACTGTTGTGATGGCTGAAGTTACAGCCACACATACTGGGATCTATCTATAAAACATCGCAGCGCTACAATAGACTGATACTTAACACTACACATATTTGTCCTTTAAATATAGGATTTAATTTACAGGGTAATAAAGATTAGTTTATGTTTAGAAATAATAACTTATACAGTCACATATTACTGTATTCTAAAATAAGTGCGCAGTGCGTACATCCGAGTTTACATTGTTATGTGTATGATGTACTCTCGTTGTTTTCTGAGTTACCTCAGCAGCAGCTGTTTGGTTGATGAGCTAAGAGGTGGAAAAGGGGCAGAGCAAGTCTATATGGAGACCTGCAAATTGGGTCATACCACAACTCTGGATCATGGAGGGGAAGTGGAATTTGTTTATGTTGGTTTAAGTTAGGTTTTTGTGAGTTCTACCCCTTTTTGAGTCTTTGTGGGATGATCAGCCACTATTTAAGTTTAATGCGTCTCATTTAAGGGCAGTTTGTTTGAGTTAGTAGTAATGTTTGATGCTTTTAAGATGAGTTCTGTTTCTTTGACCTCTCTTTTGGGCAGGCAGCTTAAGCCCTCCTGCCCTAAATGTATTTATTTATATCTTGCAAACTTTAACAAGTTCATGTTTTTATGATTTTGTTGGTATATTGCTGCCTGTCCACCAAGATTGTTCCAGGGTACACGGGTCAGTAGATCTCCTCTCCTGTGAAAGTAAAAAAAAAACATCACCACCTCTTCTTCTTCATCTGTTTGTGATCTTCTTCACCTCCTCATTTACCACGCTTTCTGCCTCTGCAAGCACACACTTCTTCTAGTGTGCCAGCATAGCTAACCTTCCTATTCAACCTCAGACTTCCTCCAGTGCTGCTGTCAAATCTCTGAGCAATAAAATCCAAAACATAGCACTGTGAATCCATGTCCTGCACTTAAGTCAGCATATAAGAAGTCCCTCTAGATGTTCTTAAAGACAATTTCTTTGTCTTCATTTCCTATCAGGCTGCTAATTCTGCCTGTAAATAGTCATCTGGTCCATTTATTTTATTTTTTAATTTTTAAATTCATTTTATTTTGCAATACACATCATCGAGGACATGAAGACCCAAAACCTCCTGAGGTTTGCTATTAGCAGATCTCCTTCTAGCAGCTAGCAGGTCCTCTACATGCTAAAACCACTGAGTCAGCCACTGGGTCTCATGATTTCTGAAAGTTTTGCTGGGTGAGAAAATAAGAAAAAGCATAATTAGATACAAAAGGAAAAAGTGTTTCAGTAAAGCTTTCCAACTTTGTCCTAAAAGTCGTAAAAGTGGGTGCTCTAGAGCTAACATGATTGCCTCTTTGCTTGTTTTCTCATTGCTATTTTTAAGGTTTAAGTTTAAACGTTTTTTAACAAATTACAAATTACAATGCACTTGATGTTGCATTTTAGTTTTCTTATTTATTGTTCATTTTTTAATAGAAATCACGGATTAACCCGACATTTACCTGTTTGAACTGTGGAAGGAGGCTGGAGCCCGCATTAAAGGTAATTACTGAGGGCAGAGCACCATCTGGTGGGCATATTAATCAGTGCAGCTAAAACGATTTTATATATCAGGTGTGTCCAACGGGGAGCCAGGATCTACTCCGGCTCACTGGATGGATTTATAAGAGTGAAAAGTGAGGCTATTAATTGTTCCAGTTTTTATAGTGATGCTGGTAAATCTGTAAATTGTAGTATGCTGTAGTAAACTCAATGCATGTGGAGAAACAAAGAAATATTCTTTACTTTTATTTCTCTAATCCTTCTGTTTGTCTTATGTGCCAATAAACACGGTCGCATGTTAAAATCTGGTGCTAACAAAGAGATTTGAACAGTTGCGCTCAAACAGATGACAATCGGTCTTCTTGACCAGCTGAGGGTCGCGGGGTCCTGGAGCCTAGTGAAGGATTAACACTGATGTGTCCCACTTAGACCTTGAGACTTACAGGCCATACTCGGCACAGATGTTCTTGTAAACTGTGCCGGCCACTTGGTTGTGGCGCTGCATGTATGCCCTGCCTGCTGCTCTGCGCTGGATTGTCTCAGGGGCATCTTTACGCATCTTGTCTGGTGTGGATCCAGCGTCTGTGGATCTTGTGTTGAGAGCTTGTTCCTGTGCTGCCCTCATTAGTGCCTCTGTGCTGTTTTTCTGTCCAGCCACTGTTCGGACTTCCTCTATCTGTCGGTGGTACATGCTGTGCAGGGGCCTGTCCTTCCATGATGGTTTCTCTCCTCTCTCCTCTTCTTTCTCTGCCTGAGGTATTCAGTGAGCACACTATCAGTTGTGGCCATCTTCCTCACTACTAACTCACTATTTCTTGGCCTCATTCATTTCACTTATATATAACATATATGTTTAGATCAATTGATTGATAGATAATAGAAAATGTCAGTATTATTAAATAGAAATAAAACAATGTGTAGCTTTAGAAAAAAAAATCAGCCATCCCAGGATGGCTTAATGGGAATCCTAAAGAGCCAAATGCAAGATGATGAAGCAGCAAAATGAAGAGAAAGCAAACCTTTTTCATGGCTGAACAAAGATCCAAAAACTTCACAAAGTCAATGACTTACACACAAAAGGAATCCACAATAAAGCACAAACGCATAAAACGCATGTCCAGTGCAGGTAAAAGGAAGGAATAAAACAAAAGCATGAAGTAAAACCAAAATAAGACACATCATCATCATCCTGATCTTTCAAGTAAAACAGGAAATAATCAAAATACAAAACAACCATTACTGTTAAAGATGTGATAGCACTAAGCAAGAGACGGGTTACTGAGAAATCAGGAGAAACTAGATAACAAATATAGCAGGGACCTTGACAAATAATGATCAGAGGATAAATGTGGGACAAGTGAATGTAAATAACACTGTGAAGTGCCTGAATCATCCTCAGGGGATCATCGCTGCCCTGGCAATGAAACATTTCAGAGGCAGTGCCAGGTTTGGAGTTGAACTCCTGTTCTTGGTGTGTGTGTGTGTAGTTTTTAGTTGCCCCCATAAAGCTGCAAAGAAAGTGACATTTATGGGAACAATTTCACAGGAAAGGGAGAGTCGTTAACAGGAAAAAGTTTGGTAATAATCCAAACTTTCCCTTCAGAGTACTGCCTCATCAGCTCCCTCCGAGGGCTGCTTCTGCTGATTTCAGATCGGCTTTATTATCAGTCACACAGTATAAAGGATGACACTGCCAGCTAAACTTGGCTGGTGACAGTAAAGCTGCTGTTCCTCACAAAACCCTCAATGGAAAGTAGAAGGCAGACGCAGCACAACATTTCAAAGTTTACAGGAGGGTGGTAGATGGTGTCGAGTGGCCGGTGATGGCTTCTAGCAGGACAGTTTGACCCTTACACAACCTGGAAGTATACCACACACACACACACACACACACACACACACACACACACACAAACCTAAACCTAACCATAACCTAATTGTAACCCTGACACTAAAAACACATTTTGAGTCTCAAAAATGCCTTCAAACTCGTGGGGACCAAAACCCCCCACGAGGGCTGTCGGTCCCCACGAGTATAGTAAACTTCCAATTTTTGGTCCCCAGGAAGATGTTAATACCCGTTCTCACACACACACACACACACACACACACACACACACACACACACACACACACACACACA
>VURO01038471.1:2687-16239 GCA_015108175.1 Pelvicachromis taeniatus
CTCTCCTCGAGAGGAAGTAAAAGACCAGAAAATCACAGTTAGCAGGTTTGCTAGCCGACAGTTCCAGTTCAGTGTAATAATCCCACTTCGTTGGTTGCGGCATCCAGCTTAAATGCTGCTGGTCGTAGATGACGGCTGATTGGAAACAGCTGGCCAAGTGATGAGACGCAGGAGGACCGACGACAGCGCGGAGGGACTTCCGGGTCGAAGGTCGCCCGGCTACTATTGGAGACCGGCGTCTATTTGTCGTGACATGTTTTTAAACTGGTGTTTATTAGAAACGGGTATCAATAAGAGACAGGCCACTATTAGAAGATATATGGTACCCATGTCATAACCTTGCCTCCGTCGTGCTGGACAGATAATGTGATGCGCTTGTTCTCTTCTCATACATTTCTCTTCCCATCATACATCCACAAGAATGTGCTTGACTTGGCTAGATTTGATTAAGTTGTTTTATAACGTTAGAGCCCAAACTAACTGCTGATTAATGGCTGTAATTGTGACAGCTGAGATGAGTCCATAATGTATCTGTGAAACACAGATTCATTTATAGTTGCATGAAGACTTTTTTCTGCCTCTTTGCTCCAAAACGTCGTTGAATATTTCCTGCATGTCATCTTCCCTACATTGGGCTCCAAAAAAATTCCATGAGGATTTCAGGTGTGGTTATACCTTCGTCCTTCTGTAGTCCAGAATACATGAGCCATCTGCCCTTGGCGTCAATTGTTATGAACTATAAATTCAAAAGAGTTTGTGTATCTTTGCGTGTGTGTGTGTGTGTGTGTGTGTGTGTGTGTGTGTGTGTGTGTGTGTGTGTGTGTGTGTGTGTGTGTGTGTGTGTGTGTGTGTGTGTGTGTGTGAGTGAGAGTGCCTGACTGGACTTACTCATGTGTGAAGCATCAGCTCCATTTATTTCAAATCGTTGGAGAAATGATACTATGTTTCCCTTCCTTGGACAATTTCCTTTCAATAGTTATCCACAAAAAAGAAAAAGAAGAAAAGACAAAAGACAGACATGATTGCTAGTTATTTGTTTCCTGAATGTAAGAGTAGCAAGACTATTGAGATTCAGTTCTCATCCTGTCGGGCTCTGTCCAGATCGCAGAGTTAGTTGACTGTCAGTGAGCAACGGTACGCAGCAATTGTACTACTAGTGATTGTGTGATGAAAGCGTATTCTGCCTTGGATTATGAAATTTACATTTTAATAATTGCTTAGAACAAAGTGTTAAAAAAAACAACATTAGAAATAACATTCTTTATACTGTAGAGCCATCTAGTGCATATAAATATAGAGCATATTGCATTAAAGTGCCATCGTCACCATATGTCAGAAGATCATATAAGTTGAAAATTATATCTATGATTCTGATGTGTACTAAGGTAGTGATTTTTAAGAGCCACAGTTCGTACAAAAGAGTTGCAAAAGCAACGTCAGGACTATCTCAAGGACTAGTCCTTGAGATAGTCCTTTACTCAAGGACTATCCTTTACTTAGTCCTTGAGTAAAGGATATGGTCCTTTACTCAAGGACCATATCATTGATTGAACCACTAAACTTTTTTGCTACCAAAAATGTTCTTCTTATCTTCTAAAATGAAATAATAGTATGGCCTAAAATTACTGTCAAACTTTTCTTTCCCAGTAAAAGTTAAAAATGATCATCATTATCCTTGTCCTTCAAAAACCAAGATTTGTTCTTCCCAAATCAATTATAAACCCTCTTATGATACAAAAGGTCATGATCTGGAAATCAGAATTATTATGTCACTCTCTCTTAATAAGAAAAGCGCATAACATAGGACTATATATATTTTTTGTATTGTGATGTATTCCACCTACAAGTTTTCTCAGGTATTTGTTCCAAAGTTTTAAGTAAACTTTGGCCTTTTTGAGTATTTTAACTTTTAATCAGCTTTTAAAGCTCTTCTGAATAGGTAGGATAGGCTAGTAATGTCTCAAGTTTAACTGGCTTTCAATGGACTTGTGGGTTGTTTTTTTTTTACTTTTATGTTCACTTTCTGAAAAGATATTGCCAGCAGAACATTTGCACATTACATTGGTTTCTGTTGGAGTGCTTGAATGTCTAATGATGCAGCAGGTTAACGTATTCTTATGATGCTAGAAAGTCTTCATTTCATTTCACAGTTTAAAAGGACAGATTTTTGTGTAGTTATTGGCCATTAAAATTATAGCCTTGATGATGGACAATATGTAAGAGAAATACATGCAATTTTTAGCATGCAGGTAAGCAATTTGTCTGAAAGTGTTGGTAAAAAAAAAAAAACCTACTGCACTCATACACTAGATGCTGCTGTGTAATCGTGGATCTAGGTGAGACTTGCACTGTTATCTGAGTGCAGGAAAAAGAAGGAAAAAAAAGAAAAATAAAGTTAAATTATCCTAGAAAAGGAGCAGAGTTCAGTCATTTGATCGCTTAAATTGCTTTTATTTAGGGTAATAAGGCTTAATACATACCATTATCACTCTAAAACACATAAAGCTGTAATTGTAGTCTGTAAGAGCAGACTGGGCCACAATTTTCCAAGAGCAGATGTGTAGCTGCCTACGTTCCCACAGTGCTCTCGCTCCTGTTCAATGGAAATGCTGTTGATGGTTAATGCATTTGCTTGTAGGATCAGTAACACTCCACATGGTGCTCTTCTCGGAAATAAAAAAAATAGAAAAAAAAAAAACAGAAAGCCAGTAAAGCATATGTTGTGACACAGATGAAAACAGGGTCTGTTGTTGTGATGATAATGGTCAAGCTGGCTGTGTATTGGGTCTGGCCACAGTATCAGGAGAGGCTTCAGAAGTGGATGTGGTGCACAAAGAGATTAAAAGAGATACACCAGGCACAAGGCCATGGGGGAGAGGCAGAACATCACTGAATGTGAAAGTAGCATGCGTTCTAGTATAAAGAGGTCTAGTATATTTTCTGGTTTCAATCTGGCTTGAGGTAAGCAGCAGTAGAGGCTGCTAGCTAAATTCACAAACTTACTTGAAATTGTTTAGCAACTAGTATACAAAATCTAAAATGAACTAAAGTACAAACTGTATCCAGGACAAAAACAACTACATTTTGCTTCTAACACAACTTCGGCTCATTGCAAGCGCCTGAAAAGACAACATGCTAATGCTAAGCTAGCCAAAAACCCAGAGCAAAATAATAAAGGGGATTTAATGTCGGTTACTTTATAATCACTCCTCTATTTCTTCTATTACTTCTATTAGATGGTTCTGTCTGTTAAAAGGGGTTTGGCCTTCCCACTGTCGTCAAAGTGCTTATTCATAGATGCTTGTGTGGTTGTTCAGATTTCTTTTTCCTGGCTAATTTGCAATTGCGTGTTTTGTTCTGTGAATCAGTCAGGACTAAAGAGTTGGCTTACAAGAATGTTAAATTAAGAAATAACAATTAATAACTATGTCAGCACTGTAATCTCTAAAACCAAAGGCCTGTACTATGAAGCAAGATTTTCTCTTATCCTGATAACTTTGCCGTTAATCCTGGGTTTTATGTACAACAGTGGTTAATTGATTAATTTCTTACCGTGGTATATCACCAAGGTAACTTATGCCTAACTTGCTTCAGAGCAGGGGACGTAAAATAGAATAGCAGAAAGAGAGTATGTTGAATTCATTTTGTAGTATAGGGCCCAGACTTCTCTCCTTAGAACTTTTTTCCTAATAGGAAACATGTTAGTTTCTTTAATAAGACACATTGCTCATAACGTACACTACCACTGTCTATTTCTGAATACAGTAAAATTATGGAAAGTTTCTTTTTACCCATTTACTTAATGCAGTTGTTTGTGTGTGCTGACACAAAGACCTTTATGCCGAGGAGAAGAAGGACAGTCTCACTGTGAACCATCTGCTCATTTAAAGTGTTGGTTGCCTTTGATAGCGGAGCAGAAAGTCACACTCATCCATGGGGAACAATGAGAGACAGGGAACAGCAGGGGAGTTAGCAGAAAGACAAATACCCTCTCAGACATGCAACCTGTGCAATATTAGGATCACTCTTTCTTGAAATACAGTTGGTTTTAACGCACAGATATCATCTCTAGGCATTTTCTGTAAGGACACATTCTATATTGAGTTGTTTCCTTCATTACATTGCAGTTGTGCATAGATTCTCCACTACTGCTGCTCACTATGTGTTAGCAAGGCTAAACAACCACAGGAGAAGGTTTTTTTTTCTTAATAAATAAAATGAAATAATAATAATTCTGGTCTGCTTGTCTTCAAAGGAAGGCAAAATTGTTATTGATTATTATTCGTATTATAAATTACCTATGAGAGTTCTAAATGCTGTTTTGGCCTCGACTTGACTTTGTTAGTATCATTTCTGACTGCTGATACCACATTTTTCTAAAGTAAAAAAAAAAAAAAGCTCATTGTAGTAGCAGTGTGGAACGATTAGGTGATTAGGTAAACTGTGACATATATGGACAATCTATAAAATATTTATTGATTGATTTTCTTTTCTAGATTTACCTAAATGTGAAAGTAGAGTGAAATTATGTGTGCAATGCTTTTGTTCAAAATCAGGTATTCCCATAATATTGTACATTTTCATTGGTCAGTTTAAGCCCTTCCATTTAAACCCCTCTCTGCATTATAATAATGGAATGTTAAGATCTTAACTTTATGCCCCTCTTGTGCATGGTTCAGTGAAATGTGTGGCATTTGGTCACATAAAAGTTTGGGCTGAAGAATTACTGAATTTCCTGCTGTAGGCCATAACTGAAAATTCTTCGAGTGATATTCACATTTCTCTTGTTCACAAATGACTTTGACTTGCAAATTTTCCGGATCACTGACTTATTCAAATGAAATTCTGGGAGTATCTGTATAGAAAACTCTACAAAAACTGCACAATGACAGAAACAACACAAAAGAAATATGAGGTATATGCGTCAACAGAAAAAAGCCCATATCAAAAGTACAAATGTATACTTGGAACAAATGGAATTTACTTGAGTACCCCACCCAACATTCATGCATTCACAAAGCTAGTTTTATACTTCCAACATAACATGACTGCATGGCGTCCTTAAGGACCATCTTCATTCTTTGAGAGACAGCGAATAGAAAGCTTAGATAAAACACACAGTTTCCACATCTACTGTATAATTGATTGCGTATTGCGTGGCTCTTTTGTGTTTAAGTGCTACAGAGTTGGTGGTGGAATGCCTGAGACTCTCTGCGTATCCCGGCCTGAAAAGAAAATCCATTCTGCGGGTTGAAAAATGTAGGCTCTTGGGAAACAGAGAATGTTTGTTATCTTAAAAGGATCCAGCTATAATGGAAGAGATGAAGGGGCATTTTATTCCATGCCTGATACAATGTGGCATACCCGTGCCAAGGATCTTTTGATGTTTTATGAAGAATAAAAGAGGATATTACTTAGACAGATAGAGCCAAAGTATTTCTCAAGCCAACTAACTTGAATGAAGGCATCAAAAGTTTTCCTTAGAACAAAGGGTGGATGTGGGAATGCGTTAAGTGTTTGCTTTAAACTGGAAATCAACTGATGTGCATACAGAGGGGAAAAAAATGACGCAGAGGTTAATTGTTCACTTAGAATCTTGTGTCGTAATTAAGCAACAATATTTATCTGAGTGGAATGCTTTTGCAAATTAAATGAAACTGACCTTACTGTATACCTCTTGAGACAAAGTATTAGCTCAGTCCCACAGAGCCTAAGAACAGTTGGAGACCCCATATGCGTGCATGTCATTTGCAGCATAATGCAAATAGAAAAGATCTAACCTACTGCAGTTATGTGGTTAGAGAACAATGGGCAGTCAGTATATGTAGTTACTGCATGCGATTCTGGCTACATGGAGCACTCTCGTCTCAGTGCTTTACAAACCAAGTCAATCACGGTACCCTCGGGGATCCCTCTGTCTCTGTCTCCCTCTCTAAGGTTAAAAGGCCAAAGAAAAGCCTTTTAGACTGTCCGTTGCAGAAGTTGAAGCTAGCCAGCAGAACAGATAATCAATACAGCATGTTGATTCAACCCACTTTACTAAATGAGTGGTCTCCTACAGATGGACATTACAATTAGAGTAGTTTAAAGCATGGAAAAATGCAAAGTAGGTGGATGCTGTGGAGACCCACTCATGTTGTCCTAATTCATTTAAATATATCAGGTAAAGTGAAATTCAATCTTTACAATAAATAAGAGGTTTCATATTCAACCGTATATGTCGGGCATGGTGTAATAAATGTGCACCAGTGTGCAATAAATAAAGACATTACCAGGATCAGAATTAGTTTAATAGTGTATAAACTGTTCAAGCAATGATATTGTGGGATTTAACTAGTGGGTTATAGAGTAAGAAGTTAATAAAATGTCTTTAAATTTTTAATAATTTACATAAATTGATGCAATATCAGTTCATTTAAGAGCACCAATGTTTGAAATGAAAATAAGTGAGGAGAGAAATTTGTTTAAAATTGTTTTGAAAAAAAAAAAATCTTTGTGGGGATAGGTTCGTTGGAAAATCAAAATTGCCCATAGGTGTGAATGCAGGAGTGACCCTGAGTGTGAATGGTTGTCTGTCTATGTGTGTTAGCCCTGCGACAGACTGGCGACCTCCAGGGTGTACCCCGCCTCTCACCCTATGACAGCTGGGATAGGCTCCAGCGCCCCCCGCGACCCTGAAAAGGATAAGCGGCTGCGAATGGATGGATGGATGGAAAAAAATCTTGGTCCTATTGCTATGTATTAATTTGATAATGAATGAATTTTAAATATGCTACGATGTTAAGTAGATTGAGGGTCTTAGTTGCTTCTCTTTTTTCAAAAGAATGACACATTTTTTTAGGGTCAGTCAGATGGACTTGTTAAGGTAATAATGGATCGTGATGACTATTGTAATAATCATCTAAAGTACCTAGTTTTGACTGTACAGTGCAAAAGCCCAGTGAGCTGCACAGTTTAGAAAAATCACATGTGAACGCTGTAGGCCTTGCAGAGTTGAAACCTAGAAGAACATCAATTCTTTGTGTAGTTTAATTAGACATCCTTGTGGCAGACAAGCGGGTGAATTTACTTTCCTGGCAGCGTTGCTCAATTTTAGATAGCTGTCATAGATTGCTAAAAATTTGAACTTTGTGATATTGGCTTGCAGTTTTCTGATAACCAACAACAGACTGCAGTTCAAACTATCATGGTTGCTAGAAAAGTGTGCGTGCGTGCGTGCGTGCGTGCGTGCGTGCGTGCGTGTTCACTTACAGTAAGGGACTGTGTTATGTGTTTAGGTGAGGTTTGCAATGGAGGTAGCAGGTTAGAGATTTACAACTTGATTGGACTAGGAACTTCATATTAAACAGGAGCACAGAGTGAGCAAGGACACTTTTCTCATCTGTTAACATTCCCCTCTTTCATCTTGATCCCTCCGTCCCTCCCTCTCGCCCTCCCTCTCACCCTCCCTCCTGTCTACTCTCCATTATGTCTGCCAGCCTTGTCTTATCTCTTTTTTTGACATTTGTGTTGAGGACATGCTTGCTGGATTTAGTAATGAATATGTAAAATAACAAAATAAGAAAAAAATTCTGCCAACAATAACAAACCCATAAAAAACATATTTTTCTTTGCTGTAATATACAAAAAAATAATTTATTTAGCAGTTAGGCAAGATATTGCTGGAAACACTTTTAATATGAAAGTATTTCATTCCAATGCATTTACCATAATTTAAGTATTAACACAATTAATATTAATGCTTTGACAGAGTCAAATTTTGTGACAAACAATTTTTTTATTTAAAGACGGTTAGGGCACAGGGCACAAATAATATTCGTTCACCTGCCTGATACAACAAAAAAAAAAAACTTTATCGATGCCTTAAACGAAGAACGTGTGGGATAAACACAAGGTTTTTTTTTTTTTTCTGTGGATGTGTGCCACCAGTGTTCGGGCAACCTTTCTCAACTAAGACTAAATTTTACAGCGGCTCCTCAAAAGCATCTGGTACAGATGTATAGTATTTTAGCCACACACTGCTAAATGTCCAAACACTCTCTGGCAGCTGAATGGCATGTAAATCCTCCAAGGATGCCAAACAAAAGTAGCTAGCTGCCACATACCTAGAAAAAAAATGCAAAACAAAATAAAAAAAATCTCTCAGACAATACCAGATGCCTGATAGAATACAAAGCAACACCAGATAAGTCTGGTAGACGGAATTCATAAAACTACCTGACAGATTGCCTCCATGCATGGCTGCACAGAGATAAAAAGTGTGTGGGTGTGAAGATCCAGCCCTATTAACTGACCATTATGTTACTATTTGCTGTCATGGTGAATATCCAGCAACAGAGCAATTTGCATTCGAAGTTATGCCCTCCATTTATTTGAACAAGGACTGGTAGGGAGGATTATGGGATGGTGGTGTCAAAGATGTATAATCATGGAAATAAAGCACTCTTTCTAGCACAATGCACAATGTGTGCTAACAATGTCTTGGGTTTTCAGGCAGCCAACTAAGAATCTGGACATCCTGATTTTGAATATACTGCATTGCACAATTAAACTCGGCTTCCTGAGTCTGTTGTTTCTACATGCTGTTAAGCGCTTCCTGTTCAAATTAACTGGTAGGAAATCACTGAAAACTCTTAACAGAGTACTTAAAAAAATAAAGGCTTGCCAGACAAGTGGCCCACTATACGTTGCATATGAGATTATTCAGACTAGACTGTTTAATGTGTGAAATGCAGAGCAAAGTCAATGCCATGATGATGCATCTGCAGTCTACAGTATTCTATAAAGTGAATGTTTTCTTTTTTATCATGCCACTGTGCTATAATGAAAGTTTACACACAGAAAATGAAAATCGCATAAATAAATGTCATTTATGAAACATTGCTATTGCTTTGTGCTTTTATTTGACAGATAAAGCTGCTCTCATTGTTAGTGCTACCAAAAACGCTGCTACAGTAATTATAGGGATGAGACCCACTGTAGTAGTGACTCATGCTGCCGGAACAAATGTCAGGACAACACTTCAAAGGTACCAAAAGACATGACAGAGGAAGGGGGCTTTACTTAAAGGCCTTTTCCTCATTTCAGCACTCATCTCCAAACATCACAGAGAGCCTAGAAAACACGTGTCTATGGGTTTATCAATGAGACTCACTGGTGACACACCAGAGTATGAAAATCACAACAGTTACCTGAGGAACAGGGCTTTACATTTTACCATGGGAAAGCGGACTAATCAAGCAGAGAACTGCAGCCAGAGAAAACATCCTCTAGTGCCACGCCTGCCCAAACCTTGACATAAATCAATAAAACCGAAACGCCTCAAGTGATTTTCTAACAATTGTGACAGTGTACTTGCCTGTCTAGCCATTCTGGTTCTATGCTACAGCACTTGGGTGGAGGGCAGACGCCTGAGTTGAGTGTTTCCTAGAGAAATCCCCACACTTCCCAGATTTTTTTTTTTGTTAATTTCATGCTTCATCCTTCTATGTCTGTCGCTCTATCATCATGATTGCAGGTCATGACACTGTCTATCCAGCAGCACACCAGTTGGAATCTACTGTAAAATACTCTACTTTGGATTTTTTTCCCAACATGAAAGTCAGTCCCGTGATCCTTGTCAACCAATTTGCTACACTGTTCTGATATTGCGCTGGCATTGTGCCTAGAAGTAGGACGCACAACGATGAGCTATTAGAGGAATATTGATCTTCACCGAGGCAGTGCCACAGAAGTCAGATGGATGATTCAAAAGCCACAGTTTGTTGGCATGGTAGTCTATTACAGTACACGACTGAGACAAGAGCTATGATAGAGTTGTCAGCTAGCAGCCACTAATTGTGACGGGATATTGCAGTATCAAACACTACACATTAATCGGAACATTTTAATGGTTAATAAAAACTGTTCTCAACGACAACAGCTTTTAATGTGTAGTTATCGAAAGTCAGCACAGTGAACTATGTGATAAGGAACACAAGACAATTCGCTGAAATGTGTAGCCCCTAGAAGCTAAAATCCTGTCATTTTCACAGCAGGGTTATGAATGTTTAAGGAGATTAAAGTGGAACAAAGCAGCCAAACCTCCCGTAGGTTTGCACCCCTGGTGACTTGTTTTCATTCTCTATTAGTTTCTTCTTCCCCACTGAGAAACTGCAGCAACACAGACGTATTTCTACCCCCCCAAAAAATGCATCTCTGAATCACTGGATCAATCATGGTTTGCTGTTACACTTAAGCGTTGGGCCTTTCAGTTGCTACCAAATTTTGCTCTCCAAACCTTCAGGAGGTTAATTCCGATGAATAGTCTGATCACTGGTTCCACTTCAATTAATTTCATGTTGCACTCCTGTTAGAAAACAAACATCATACAAATAAAGAAATATTATTCAGAAAGCAGCACAAACTATCTGCATTTGTTTGTGTAGTGAAACGTGTTTGTGCTCATCCACTTAGAAACCCCCCCTCCCCCCCCACACACACACACAAACACACACACAGAGTCATCCACTCCTCTCATTAACATGGTTGCAGCTGTGCCTAGAAATCTGCGTGGGGAGATTAATGGGGATTTGACGCAATAGAACTGTTTGTCCCTGACATGATAATTATCATTATTTAATCAACTGCAATTGCATTAATCACTAATGAAATAATGACCAATTAACTGCAATCCATTTCTTTGTGGTGGTTATTTTTGGTCTCGGGCTGTTCTCTGAATTCTGATTGACTGGAGTTTATTTGATGAAGCCTTCCAGAGTATGCGGCCTGGATGGAAGCTTTTCCAAAATCTAAGAAAACCCTAACGATCTCATCAGGACAAGCTAATGCAGTATTATTTGGAAAGCATTTAGGTTACTGACATGACAGAAGAATTTAGTTTTAATTGTGGGAAACAAAATTTCTGATGACAAAAGTCACAATTCTGTTGAAAATACTTTTTTTTATTACCACCATTGTATTTTCTATGTGGCTGAAATGGCAGATAAAGCCATTACATGACTCGGCAGCACAGTGATTTATTACAGTCAAGTGATGGAGGTTTAATGGAACTGGTGTTGATCTCTGCTGTACAGATACATTAACGCAATTTTCCCGCAAATTCAGTGTCATTTTAGACATTTCAATATACAACAGATGTTAAGCTCTTTGTTTCCACAAGTATTTAGAATGTATCAACCAGTAATAGGGTTATCAAATGTTACATTAAAATCCCTGGAGACTCGAGTTGAATTTATTTCACTGCCTAATGTTACAGTCGCACTAAGAAAAGCAGTTCTAGGAAACCACAGGACAACTGTATGTAGTGAATCTGGAGTGCTTCTACTTTTTAAATGGTTGCTTCAAAGAATAGGTCCAGGTCTGCAACCACTTGCAGTCAGTTGCCATCTTCAGTGATGCATCAAGTAATAATAGTAGTAATAATATGATTTAAATGGGTCAAGTTGGCACTTTGTTTCACTGTGTTTGTGAAAACGTGGTGATTAACTGTGGTAAATAAGAAAAAATTGCCAATGCCATCTATATAAGCAGAAATCCACATTCACTTCTTACATTCAGAGTTTGCTAGAACCTCGTAGAAACAAATATTCTGAAATTCTTTTTTTTTTAAAAGTGACGTAGTTGCTGCAATATGGGAATGTAAGCGCAAGATGGAATGATTGCAACTTGTTCATAATATTTGTGTATTTGTAAATTATTTGTGAACCTTCATCAGTCTAAGAGTGATTATTAGAAGACAGGTTGCCTTGCAGTAGGTGACCTGTGCGATTGCCTTGCAGTTGAAAGTCTTTGTTGCAACTACTTGACATTGATCTCTAACAGCAAACAAAAAAAAAAGCAAAGAAGGCAACTGCCCACCTGCCTTACCCCTCCAGCGGCAGTGGCACAGCACTCCCTTTGACTGTGCAGCTTTTAGTGTTCTGGTGTTTTTATGCCTTTTCGTTGCATCTTTCTGCAACACGCTCATAACTTTCAATCCTCAGCTAATAGGGCTTAATACAGCCTTGATCCCATACTTTACTTTGAATTGAATCAACAGTATACCACCCAAGACAACTTGGTTCTCCGTGGGATATTATTGTCGGGAACAGCAAGCGACACTGATGGTGTGGAGCTGGCTATTGTGTTGAGCTCCAAAAACAACACCACAAAGTCCCAGCTTCCATCCATCTTTCTCACCAATGCCAGATCTCTTGGAAACAAAACAGAGGTTCTACATTCAAAGATTCACTACAACCACTATATCCAGGAGTGTTCTCTGCTGATTGTAACTGAATCCTGGCTCCATCCTAAGATCTGCCTCAGTGGAGTTACCAGGCTGAACTCTACACCACCAGGACTGCAACAAAGACTCTGATAAGGGAAGGGGCAGTGGGCTCTGTGCTTATGCACTTCAGGACTGGTGCCATAACAGCAGAATTATAGACAGTCACTGCTCACTGGAATTAGAGGCCATGTCCATTAAGTGCATGCCCTTCCACCTACCTTGCATGAGCCAACATGAGGAGGGGTATCAAAGAAGCCAAAGAGGCCTACGGGAGGAGGATAGAGGTGTGGAAAGGCATCCAAGCCCTGGACAGCTTGGTGAGGCCAGAGCCCCCCAACTCCCTGACAGCAACATCAAACTCGCAGAGAACCTCAACACCTTCTTTGCTTGGTTTGAGACAGCCCCCCATTACCCCTGTCCCAGACCTCCCCCTCACTCAGCACACCTCCCTCTCCCTCCAGGAACATTAGGTCAGGAGGACACTGAGAGCAGTGAACCTCAGGATAGCTGCCTCATGCCATCATTCCCACCTGTCTGAAGGCCTGCACCATCATTCCCATTTCCAAAAAGCCTGGCATAGACAGTCTTAATGACAACAGATGTCTGCAGTCAGAACTAGATCCCTGCAGGTCTGCATTCTCAGCCTCCTACTGTATGCCTTGTACATGTATGATGACTATACACCAACCCACCCAGCCAATGTCATCGTCAAGTACGCTGATGACACAACCATGTTTAGGCTTATCTCTGATGGAGCTGAGTGGGTAATTTACCCTGCCTCTGGTTGGCGCCTCAGGTCAATCAGATCCCACACCTTCAGATTACTTCCAAGCACTTGTTCTCAAATGTATGGCTTTCTATTGTTCTTGTATATATTTCTCTTGTTTTGTATATAACCCTCTTGACTGTATACATTTCCCCTGTTTAGCATTTATTCCTGCAGTCAACTATTTATATTTTATTCCAGCACAGTTGGTCTGGAGCACCCACAATTCTGTTGTACATGTACAATGACAATAAAGAGCTATTCTATTCTATTTTATTCTAAATATTGTGATTTACTTTCTTGTTTTAAAAAGTCCTACTGTCATTCATGAATAGAGTCAGACAAACAAACAGTAAAAAAACATCTATTGAGTGTAAATGACTTAAAAACACAGCTGAAACAGTAAAGAAGAAACTACTTTCAGCTGCCCCCATATTCACAAGGGGTCACTAGAGCAGGTATGTTTGATTTGGCAGACTTTTTTTTTTTTTTTTTTTTTTTGTAAAAGGGGTTTTGTT
>VURO01038476.1:2838-16483 GCA_015108175.1 Pelvicachromis taeniatus
GTGGAGGTGGGGGTGGGGGTGTGTGGGGGTGGGGGTGGGGGGGGGGTCGTGGGGGGGGGGGGGGGGGGGGGGGGGGGGGGGGGGGCAGCTTAGGTGTTGAATGTCTTCCTCATCACAGGAGCTGACCTAAGAACACAACAGTTAATCATCCACTATGCGGCAGGGAGAGGCAGAGTGAGAGAGCAAAAGAGGAGCCGGTTGACACTTTGAGGCATTTGCACTTGTTAAAAGGCAAAATAAAGAAAGAAGAATAGACGAGTCATACGTCAGACAGTTTGGAACAGAAGGATATACTGACCCGAGAGCAGACAACACAAATCTGCATTTGAAGACACCTCTTGCTGATTAAGGATTTGAGTTTTACTTTAGTTTTGGCAGCAGCCTGCCTGCTGTGATTAAACTCCAGCATTGTGTGTCTGCTTGTGTGCATTTGTGTGTGTTAGCATGTTCGTTCTGTAAGGACTGTCCTGTTTTTGGATTTGATTGTGAGCACAAGAGGCGGCCACATGGGGCCCAGGCCTTGTCCGGGATGCCAGCTGCTGCGGTGAAGCCTGCTCTGGACATGGTTGCTGAGGGAGGGGACGTAGGAGAGCGCGGGGTGTCCCAGTGGGAAGCCTCTGGGCTGGGCCGGGAAAGGCTGCCTCTGCCCTCCCTGAAGGTCCCCAGAGAGCTTCTGCGAAGCTTCCCCCACTCCAAACGGGTTGGATCGTACCTGGTGGGAAAAATGATCAACAAGGGCTCATTTGCCAAAGTGATGGAGGGGCTGCATATCAGCACAGGGGAAAAGGTCAGTGCTTTCGCTACGATTTGACAATTAGAGAGCAGACATGAAGTGACATGTCACTGACTGGTGGGGTGGCACACTGGCAAAGAAAAAGATCACACACATACAAGATTATGATTACATGCTTACAACTAGTGCCTTGTAACTGATAATTATACACTCTTGGGTTTAAAGAACGTAGAAGTCTGTTATTATTCTTGTTATGTGCACAGAACTCAGTCAGACTCATCCATAACTGCTTATTTCATGACTATGAGGGGTTTTACAAGACAACATTTGTTCAGCAGATTTAAGAGGTCGGAAATGCATCTGTTTCTGTGCAATATGTCTGTCGTTAGGTCCTTTAAAAAGTGCTCTTTCAGATTCAGAAAAATCATGAATTCACATGTTTGTCAGTACTCTGTGTCTTCCACATTTATTTTTTGTGATATGGCTCTAATTTGGGATTACACAATCCATCTGCTCTCACTGCGCAGCCGAAACTGTGCACGAGTTTCATTAATGTGTTTGTGTGCGGTTGTGTGTATCATAAGTGTAACTTTCACTGGTCACCGAGTCGCTGACCCTGGCAATGTACCTGACCTGGTTGCCTTAGCGATGGCCAAACTCATCTGGGGGGTTGTTGTTCCTCTTAACCCAGATTACCCTCTGCAGGTAGATACTATGTTAAGGTGAAGACTGTAAACCTGCGAGCATCCACAGCTGGGGGCCTTTGGCTTTCTCTGGAAATGTTTTGTTGATCTGAGCCATAAATTTTACATGTTTTAAACACAGAAACTTGCACACGCAGTATGAAACATATTTGGTAATAAAATTAGCCCCTTTGATCTTAACTGTTATTTAAACCAAAGATGCTGTGTGTCAAAGATGCCAAGATGCTTCATTTTGTAATAAATAAAACATTTACTTTGTTTGTCTTTGCAGGCGCTTTTAGTTATTTAGTTTTCAAATTTTCTTTTTAATTCACTTTCAAAAGTTTTCCTTTTGTAATAAAAAAGAAAAGAACGATATTTGTAAAGGGTAGAATTCAAAACATATATTTTGGATATTATTTTATTCACCATCGTGTAGCTATCCAAATGTTTTTTTATTTTATTTTAGTTGTTTCTTGTATTTTGGGGGGAGGGGGTCTTATTTTATTTAGTTTTAATTGAGGTCAATCTAATAGTATTTTTATATTCAGTTTTAATTCATATTGTTTAATTTTAAACTAAAGGAAAACGTCCTTGTTCGATCATTATGCTGAGGTAAAATAGTTGTACAGAGCACAAATGCTGTTGTTATCAAATATTTAAAGGGGAACTATTGTGCTCATTTTCAACTCAATGCTGTTGTTTCAGCCCATTAAAGTAGTTTTACATGAATCAGTTTACAATAATCCTTATTAATCTTACACTGGGTCTACGTGTAGCTTTCCCTTCATTCTCCCTTTAGGCCAATTCTTTTCTGTTTGGCTGCTTCTTTTACTGAACAGCAGGTGGGCGGAGCTGCAGTGCTCACAGCCAGTTCCTGAGATCAACATATTAAGCATATTCCCTCTCTCCGGCATCATCCTAAGTGGTTAAAATCTCAAATTGAGTGTTAGGAGCAGTCTGTACCCTGAGCTTTTGAAGGGTTCATCACTGCAGGCGGTTGGCTCAAACCTCTGGATGAGTGGAGAAAATGCAGACACAGAAAGTGATAAAAACATGCACCCTACTTCCTGAAACAAGCCTCTGACATGTGTGTGTGTGTGTTACCTGTTGGTCAGGATACATTTCAGGTTTTCTTACATTCAGGTGTGAACTTTTTATTCTATTTTATATATAAAGAAAAGTGTCATTATGTACATTTCTGTTGATTTCTGCCCTCCCCCCTCACCAAAAGAGACCAAACAAATGTGCTTGTCTGTTTTCAGGTTGCCATTAAGGTGATAGACAAAAAAAAAGCACGGCAGGACTCCTATGTACTGAAGAACATGAAGAGGGAGCCTCGCATTCATCAGATGGTGCGACATCCTCATATTGTAGTTCTGCTGGAGGTAAAGAAATAAAAATAAAAAATCATGACAACAAGTGCAGATTCAATCAGAAATACACATACTGTCCATGAATCCAGAGAAAAATGTTTCGATGTCAATGGTAGCTGTTGATTGAAAGGTTATTTTATATCTGCTGTTAGCCACATATGAATAATACTGTGCGTCAGACTCTGGAGACTGAGAACAGTTACTACATGGTTATGGAGCTCTGTGCTGGAGGAGACCTGATGGACAGGATCTGTGAGAGGAAGAGGCTGCAGGAGCGGGAGGTGCGGCGCTACACCCGACAGATCCTCTCTGCTGTGGAACACCTGCACAAACACGGCATCGTGCACAGGTCACTACACACACACACACACACACACACGCACGCACGCACGCACGCACGCACGCACGCACACAGGAGGAGCATGGACACAATCCAGGGATGTATGCCTTAGAGTCAGATGTCATCTACAGTTTTCTAGTCTTCATAGTAGAAAGATAGTTCAGTCATTTGCATTGAAACAAGATCAAATGCTTTTTGCACAGTTGTCAAATTGTTGTATTACTACAATCAGCTACAACACAGACGTCAACGCAACATATCAGATGTCATTTAGAGCTTCTACAAATGCTGCTGTTTATACTACACACTAATGGTGATGATGAACTTTATATGTATATATATGGGATGGGAAACATCTGCAGTTGCCTTGTGATTGCACCAAATATTTTCACATTGTACAAAAAGTTGCAAGCAGTTGCAACAACAGACTGGTTGCAACCAGGTTTGATTGTATGGAGATTGCACAGGTCACCTGCTGGGAGGCAGCCTGAATTTCTATATAGATGACAACAGATTTGCAATGTTCACAGATTTATCACAGTTTAGTCACAGATTGGATGTAATCGCCAGCTTGATGCTGTTCACTCAGTCACCTGTTAGCAGACTGATGCTATCTTAAGACCGTTTAATCAGTGTCTTGTCATATCGAAGTCACTTTAAGGATGGCAGCTGACTACAAGTGGTTGTGTTTCCCCCAGTGTTCATGAGTGAGAGCCAGTCAGAGGAAAGTTGGTTTTAAAGGAGATAAAATTGCCGGTTTCAGGTGGACAGTGAAGTGATGGGGCTATATAAAGACCCGTTATAAAATAAATATGGATTATTTTAAACTGTGAATCATGCAAAGCTAGTCTAGTAGAGCCCGCCAGTAAAATTATGGGGGCGGAAATTACTGTAGCAAGTCCACTTCAACATTTTAACTCATACCGTGATCTTTTTCCCTCACCTGGCTTTGTGCCCGACTCCAACTAAAAGCTCAGAATCACAGAAAGGAAAGAAAGCTTCTGGGCATAGAGCTATTCCCACCAGCTGCAACACCACCCGATCAAATCAATATTTTCATTCAGAATTAGGTGCCAAATTTGAATCTCAGGTGGCCTTTGACATGTGATCTACAAAAGTATGTTTGATAGGTGAGTAGAAAATTCAATCAAAAATTACTAACAGAATTTGTCTTGTTGAGCTGATTGGTCTAATATATTTATTTTTTAAAAGGTCAAAAAAGAGAGAGAATTTTAAAACAGATCAAAATCTATGGCTCAAAGCTCAATGATTCATACACAGATCTTGAATAAGCACACATACAGAGACAGAAAGAAGTTTGCAGGGCATTAACAGCCTACAGAGGAGGAAATGCTGCAAGTAAAGAAGTAGTGGGCACAGCGCAGTGTGGGAGATGAGAGTTTTATTTTAGTGGCATTTAAGTACGTGTAGGTGTTAGAGACTCAATAGTCTCTCACACATTATGCACAGCACTGTGCTTTGGTTTAAGACCTTGGCTCCTCAGAAGGTGGGAATGTGATTACCAGGCAATGACCTCATCATCCTGCGCCGGCGCCATGATTCACACATCATCACAACATCATGGACTTCCTCTCTAATGAAGTCCCTCAACGACGTCGCTCTCAACCCTTCAGTGGCACCTCTTTCTGTCACACACACCCACGCGCTTGCATACACACACGCACGCACTCGCTCACTCTCTCTCTCTCTCTCATACACACACACTACACCACAGTGCCACACAGAAATGATTAAACTGGAAATAAATGGAAATTTTGCACTTAAACGCACCTCCTGCCACCCACGTTCAATAGGTTCACCGCATACATTTTCTCCTTTATGACAATGTCTGCTCTCGCTCTCTCTTGCTCTTTTTTCTCTCTTTCTTCCTCTGCCTCTCTTTGAACTTGTCTCGGGTTGTGTGAGCAGGGTTTTCTGGATTTTTGGTTAGAAGAAGGCAGATGAAAGGAGCATGGCGGATTCCCAGGCTATAGTTTATAGGGGCTCTCTCGCTCCTGACCGCAGATTTTCATTTAGCTTGGTAGTTTTAGTGCATTCAGTGTGGTTGGTGGTGAGTCTGGGGTACTTTCAGGGGAATGAAGCAACTTTTTCAGGTGAACAGAGATATCGTATTTTGGCAGAGAATAAGAGATAAGTCAGAAAACGTGACATGAATTGATCTGAAAATCGAGTACAGTTTTTAAGTTTGGGTGATTCGCTTCTTTGCTAAAACATACTCATCCTCCAAATCACCAGAGGAGATTATTCTGACCAAAACTCTCTTTTTGAGTAGTTTTTTTTCCAAAAGCTTGAGCTCTACCCAAACCCAAATTTAGTGTTTGGGTTATTCTTTTTGCTTCTGTGGGTCCAGTCTGATCCCATCTCATCTGGTCATCTATAAATACACAGAGAAAGCTTAGTGTTGGAGTTCTGAGCAACCACCGGGATGTCTGTCCAGTACATCGCCCCAGAACACTCATCAGCACTGTGTGGCAAAAAATAAATAGAAATTCCCGTAGGCTTAACGACAGAGCCTTATAAAAATACTACTATGAACCACATTCTTCCTTTGAGACCTAACTGATTTGTCTCTTACTTTCCTTCTCCCCTATTTTTAGAGATTTAAAGATCGAAAACTTCCTTCTGGATGAACACAACAATATAAAGATTGTGGGTATGTTGTAGTTTCTCCACTATCATACTGATTTCAATCATTTACGCTAAACTGTTTTAGCTATCTAATATTTCTGAAGAGAACTTTGCTGTAAAAATCCTGATTTCTCCCACAGACTTTGGCCTGAGTAACACCCTCAAGGCTGACTCGTTATCTCTGGAGCTTCTGAGCACCCAGTGCGGAAGTCCAGCCTACGCCGCCCCTGAGCTCCTCGCTCACAGGAAGTATGGACCCAAAGTGGATGTGTGGTCTGTGTAAGTGAAAAAGTCTCAGTCTGTCTATTAGACAACCTCTCTGCTTGGATATTGAGCACAGTTTTCTGTAGTGTTGTAACAGATTGCGTAACGATTTTCTCTGCATTTTTCATGTAAACGTGTTGAACTCCTCACATTTTCCCGTTGTGTGTCTCCACAGAGGCGTGAGCATGTTTGCAATGCTGACAGGAACTCTGCCGTTCTCTGTTGAGCCGTTCAACATCAAACAGCTGCACCAGAAGATGGTCAACGGGGAGATCAGCAGCATCCCCAGTGACATCAGCAAAGGTACCAATCAGAGTGACCAAAACAAAGGTTCTATCATTACCGTATTTAACGCCAACTCAAAAAAAGTCAGGACATTGTGTAAAATGTAAATTATAAATGAAATGCAATGATTTGAAAATCTCATAAACCAAGATTTTTTTTTTTTACAGTAGAACATAGAAAACATTTCTAATGTTCCCTAATGAGTCATATTTACTATTTTGTAGCATCCCCTCGCCTTTTAACCACATAAATGTCTAGGAACTGAGGAGAGCAGCTGTTGGACTTTAAAGAGAAGAGAGTTGTCTCATTCATGACTGAACTGGGAGTGTAGCCTCTCATTGGTCCTGGGTCTTCATGTCTTGCATTTTCATAATGTGCGAAATATTTTTAACTGGACTGCAAACAGGCCGTTTCAATGCCTGGGCTCTTCTACTACAAAGCCATGTTGTTGGAATAGATGCAGTATGTGGTTTAGCGTCGTCTGGCTGAAATATGTAAGGTGTTTCGTGAAATCACTGTTGTCTGGATGTTCTAAAACCTGTATCTTTCAGCATTGATCATGCCCAATCCCACAGGCACTGATTCACATCCATATTATCAGAGATCCAGGGTTTTCAACTGTGCTGATAACAAGCTTGGTGGTTGCTTTACTCATTACTCTAAAGTGTGCTCTGTCCATGCTTTCCAAAAAAGAATTTCAAGTTTCAACAGTTTTCCACTTTGCCTCAGTCCATCTTTGATCTTCTTCTTTGAATAATAGAGCTTTAACATGCATTTGTCGATGGCACGTTGAACTGTGTTAACAAACAGTGATTTCTGGACGCGTTCCCAAACCAATGCATTGATGTCCACGACAGAATTGTACCAGTTTTTAATGCAGTGCCGCCTGAGAGGTCCATAGATCACAGGCATCCAGTATTGATATTCGGACTTGTCCCTTGCGCACAGAGATTTCTCCAGATTTGCTGAACCTTTTTAAGATGATATTTACTATGAATGAGGAGGCATTCAAAATCAAAGTTTTACAATTTGTAGACACAGTTGTTTTTTTGTTTTCTTTAGATTGATGAACCTCTGCCCATGATTATTGGGCTGATACTGTTAAAAAGCCACTGGGTTAAGTGTATCCCTGAAGTTGGGTCTTGGTGAATTAAATGGACTAGAATAAGTGAGTAGACTTTGACATACCATACCAAAAAATGCCAGATTATGAGCTGATGTAGCTGAAAGTGTTTATTCATTCTGAAACCGATAGAAAAACAAGTCTACATGATAATAGTATTCAAATTTTTATGGAAGTCGTGTTTCTGCCTTCAGACATGTCGTAGCGTAATAAATCGGAGGAAGAAACGTTTTACAAACTTCTTCCCTCTATCACTTGTCCTCTGCCAAGTCCACAGCCGCCTCAGTGTCCTGTTTCTCTCTACTTTATTTTGGTCTCTCTCTTACACATAGTCCCATCATTACGCTCAGTCATGGCGCCATGTCACCGCAAACAAACATAGCTCCTGTTACTGTGGGGAAAACCAGCAAAGCTCCGAAGCTCTGAAACTGTGACAAGATCAGATTAGTGGCTGTACCGCTGCCACGGGGCGGGCATCTGAGACATTCACATTAACTTTTAGACTTTATTCTGCCTCCTAATGGCATGTGTACTTCCACAGTTTTTAAATTATGCATGGCTTTAACCGATTCTTTTTTTCTTGGGCCATGGTAATTCACAAAGACTGGCCCGTTTGTTAGCTCACGCGTTTGTCTTTCTTCTTTGCTCTGTCTTGTTTCTGTGATATCCTTTAAATTATACGTCGTTGCTTTCTAGGATTTTCATTCTAGGTTTTTCTACTTTCATCTTAAGTATATATATTTTTTGCTTTCATCCTTACCAGTGTGCCGATTTATGTGTTTGTTGTCTGGAGGAATGACGATTCCACAGGTTCACTGATTAAAATTCATCAATCTTGTGTCTTCCTTTGATCTGTTACAAACAAATTGAGTTGTCCCTGGCTGAGACAGACGCTTTGGCTCTGACACAAAAGCGAACTGATAGCAGTAAAGTGAACAGAGCAGTCTTGGCTGATGTGTCTTTGAATGTGGCAGCCATCCCGCTTGAACCCATCTGCTCTTTTACACTGTGAAACGTATCTGGAATCCCCATCTGGACTCAAACTATCCAACCATGCTTGGCTGCCACAGAACAGCTCTATGTCACAGGCTGACAGGCTGAATTGGTTCTCCTGAAGGGAAACCCTGCCTCTCTTCATGCTGTCTGATACAGTTTCACAAGTCACAAAGAGCAAGCAAATTAAGTCGTCAGTACTCTAAGTATGTATCACTTATAAGGTTGCAACAGCAGCGGAAAAGATGGTTTTCAGTCTGAGGCTCTTCTCTGATGAGATGTTTATCAAACAGTAACCACAATCTTGCCTGTGATTAACGACCAGCTGATGCACGCGGGCTACAGAGGACCGCTCGCTTCTATTTCTAATGCTAATGTTCTCTAACCACAAAGTAAATTTTAACAATTATCACATCCTTCGTGAGAGTTTACCCATGACATTCCTTTAACTGCTCTTTTAGTTCAGGTCATTGATCCACTAAATGTAACCTCGACCTGAATGGAAGCAGGTGGCAGACCTGCTGGTCATTTTGTGAAAGATTGATCTATTGGACATTTTCAGAGGAGGGAGAGTGGATATACAGGACAAAGAATTGTGCCACGCAGAAATAAAAGAGGAAGACCTCAGAGAAGATTTGTGGATGTAATAAAGGAGGACATGCAGAGGGTTGATGTGACAGAGGAGGATGCTAGGGACAGGGTGACATGGAGGCAGGTGATCTGCTGTGGAGACCCCTAAAAGGAGCAGCTGAAAGAAAATAAAGAAGTCTATGGAAGTTGCAACTTTAAAAGTGCTTTCATCAAATTTGGGGGGCCTTTGTCTGTCTGTCCGACCGTCTGTCTCCTACATCTTAATGTACTGTACATTAATGATAAATAAATTATAAGTTAGAACATTTATTAGGATTTTTTTTTTTTAAAGAGTTGCTTGTAAATCTCTTTGGCTTTTTAAAAGTGGGCAATAAGAATTTAAACTCAACCAAATATAGAAATCGCTTCATCTTTGCTCTTCCTGCAGGTGCTGTGTCATTTGTGTTGTCTCTCCTGGAGCCCGACCCGGCAAAGAGACCCAGTGTTAGAGCTGCCATGGAGGAGAGATGGATAAATGAGGGATATTCCAAAAAAGCTCTGCACACACTCTCTCATAAAAACAGGTACGAACACATCTTAAGGCATAAGATACTAAGTGCATGTCCAATTCATCAATACACACAAAAGACAATTGTAATGGGTTTCAAAAACTGGCGCCCTTCTTGTAATGATTTAAATGATTTATACCATTATTATATTGTAACGTAAGAATGTGCATCTGTTCCATGAGAGAAAAGGAGGACACAAAGCCTCTCCTCAGGGAAAGTTCTGCAGCAAACATTACAGTGTGGGTAAAAGAGGGAAATCACTGCGTGTCTGAGAACAAAATGAACATTTTTGTGGTCTGCAGTGTAACAGCTTCGTGTATTATAGCACAACTAAAAAGCTTTTATCACTTTACGCAGAATGGAAATGCAATCATGTATGGCTCCTGCTGGAAATAATGCGTTTTCCAAAATCCGCAGGAATGATGCCACAGTCTGTGAGCAAGAACCGCTGCAGCTCTGCTCCAAAAATCTTTCAGCTACAAGTCATTCTTTGCCACACAGGCCTGTTAGATCCACTTCTTCTTCCTCTTCCTCTTCTCATTTGTGACCCTTTTCCAAAGCTTTCTCTTGTTTTCCAGGTTGTCTCCAGAGGATCTCAACTCGCCTGTGCTAGAACACATGACAGAGACGCTGGGCTATTCCCTCTCTGAAATCATACACACGCTCACCACCAACCGACCCTCAGCCCTCATGGCCTCCTATCACCTGCTAGTCAGAAGGCTCAACAGGAGTCAGAAAGGAGCCAAAGCCAGCAAGGTATTTACGTTGTAACACACAGATATACATGCAGAGGCCTGCAAATATAATATACACACAAAAAAAACATCAGTACAAATGATATACTCATGGTTTGGCATCAACAATGACTGATTTGTCAGAAGCTAGAGAATAACGACTGGAGTCTTCCCAGCGAGAATACGTGGAGAGAGAGGAATAAAACTGAATCAAGGACTCCACAACAGGTAATGCTGAGGTCACTGTAATGACTGAGGTTAACTGAAAGTTAAAGTAATATTCTGTTATCAAAGGATGGCATGCCCAGATCACTATTATTATTACTCTCCTCTACATATTGGTTGGGGTCAACATTTGTTTTGATCTGTTTTAAGCAATAAACAGAACTTGTGAGCGCTTATAGTCCATCTGCAGCACATAATACAGAAACACTGACCATGCATCTCATTTGATTCACGTAGACTGTATATAATATAATATGGATATCACCAGCTGGTTTGTGGAACCGTACTAAAGCCCAGCATTAGCATTAGAGGATGTCGTGAAAACATATCTGCTATCGCAAACAAGCTTGGTTAACAAGTTGCATCCATAAACCACACAGACACAAACAGCTGCTAGTTATTGCTAGATAAAGCACAAATATGGACCTTTCTCTTTACGCTGACACAGCAAGTCATTTAACTGATAGTTGCATTAAAAACTCCAGAAAGGCACAAAAAAACACAGATACACACACACGCACACACACACACACACACACACACACACACACACACACACACACACACACACACACACACACACACACACACACACACACACACACACACACACAATGAAAAGGTCCAATTCAAAAAAATTGCAGAGTTGAAACCTAGCAGAAAGGTACAGGCAACAGCCACCTCCGTCAGCACCCACCTGTCAATCAAAGTAGCCTTGTCCCAAATCATGCCATGCTTTTCTCATTAGCTTTATTTTCTTTAGCTGTCACGGTTGCTTTTTGGCTTTTAATGCATGGGCAACATTGTCTGTGGTACAGTCTAGTGTCAGACAAGATGTTTTAGTATCATACATGTTGGTTTTGTATTCCTCTTTCATCATCCTGACAACCAATCACTGATCAGAATGAACCAACCAATGAAAAAAGCTTGAAGCAGTTGAGCAAGCCTCTGAGAAACCAACAGACAAGTGAATGTAAGAGCACCAGAAAGAGGACTGAGACCCTGCACATAAAGGACCACAGAGAGGGTGACGAGAATCAGTCACCATCTCCTTCTCTACCCCAGCTTCCTCACTCTGCCTCTCCGTCCTTACCCCCTCGTCTTCCCTCTCCTTCCCCTGCACCTCTGTCTGCAGAGGATAGGGCTACTGATGAGGAGACCTTAGATGCCAGAGAGACACTGTTTCCGGAAGGTGAGGAAGGCATTCAATACAAATGTTGCATGCAGTGACAATATAATACAATTTAAACTATATTATATTTTTATGTCGTTGTATTCTAGTAACTGTTTTTGGAGACAGGGAACTCGTCCACCTTTCTCCTCCTAAGAACTCCACATCCCAGCTTTGTGATTCCGCCCCTTGCCAAGTTCCCTTACCTGCTGAGCCAATCAGAGATAGCAGCACATCGAGGCCAGTTCGACACACGCACCTGCTCAGGACCACTCAGTCAGATGGCGCTGCAGACCCCGGGTCAGACTGCTTCAGAGACACCCGACAACAGGACGATTCTCATCACCGGAGCATCAATGAGCGACTGGAGAAGCTGCAGACGTTTTACTCATCCGAGAAGAACGGCGCACCTCCCAGGACACTCCGGGACACTGACGCACACACCACACACTCCTCAGACAGAAGCCACTTGGGTTCTGTTGAGGCATCGCAAACTTCGCCCTCTTCCCCCCTCCCACGTCTCCACAATGTGGCGATAAAAGATGGGCGGGGAAGGAAGATGACATGGGCAGGGCTGACCCGACCCGGGCCCCCGAGACTTCTTGTGAATGGGTCTAAACCTCCTGCTTTCCCCTCACAAAGACAGCATACTCTGGTCTTCAAGAACCTCAGGCAGGAGAGGGGAAGGAGGAAAGAGCTGTCTGCAGCACGAGGAGAGAGAGTAGCAGGAGGGATAAATGGAGCCAAGAGGAACTCAGTTCAGTTGCGCTCATCTCTCCAGCGTCGCGTGGCAGACCTGAATCTTCCACTGCTTTCTGCAGGCCTGCAGGGGAAACCTGACAGGAAGAGTCAGCTACACAGCATGGACTACTGATACAAAGATGGCAGGATTTGATAGAGTTGCAGGGATAGTAACTAAAGAAGTATTCAGTAAATACTGGTGTCAACAGAAATAATGGCGAAGAGCAGTTTAAACACTGCACACATCTTTGGAACAGCTCTAAATGGCAGCTAGAGAAAAACACAACCCTAAAGATATTACGTTCTCACTTTGCTGTTCTGTTCATGCCTTCCTCACCAGCAGGGTCAGAGCTGTAGTGCCAAAACTTTCTACTCTTAACAATAAGCTAGTCATACAACTGCAGTGTCCATCAACAAGACTTTGGCCGAGCACCTAACAACCGTGTTGTTCTTCAGTTTCAACGTGCTGATCTCCACTGATCACAATGTCAAATGCAGAATTCAAACGGGTGATTTTTGTGCTTTGTTTGTATTCACTCTTCTGAAATAGATTTTTGTACTGACATTGAAAGTAAAAGCAATCCTTGATTCCGGCTAATGTTTTTCAATGTTATTGTTGCCATAAGAAAAGAAAAGAAAAACAGTTGGGCAAAGAATCCATCTGCTTCCGCTTATCAGGGTCGCAGGGGGCGCTGGAGCCTATCCCAGCTGTCTTGAGGCGAGAGGCGGGGTACACCCTGGACAGGTCGCCAGTCTGTCGCAGGGCTAACACACATAGACAGACAACCATTCACACCTATGGGCAATTTAGTGTTTCCAATTCACTTATCCCCACTAACGACATGTCTTTGGACTGTGGGAGGAAGCTGGAACCCATGAAAACATGCAAACTCCACACAGAAAGACCCCGGCCGGATGGTGGAATTGAACTCAGGACCTTCTTGCTTTGAGGCAACAGTGCTAACCACCGTGCCACGTGTCTTTAAAGCTTTAAAGGATCTCACAAAGTCAGATGAACACTAAAAACTATCATGTCTCAAAGAAGCGATAATATGATAACATGAAATACGGTATATTATCAATCTAATTTGGAAAAACACCTATCCCTCATATTCATCTTTAACTTTTCTTACTCCATCTTCTTCTTTTCATCTTATCCCATCTTTTTTTTTTTTTTTTCCAGTGTCTC